>LVLI01000393.1:0-53740 GCA_001687465.1 Halocafeteria seosinensis
AGCAAGACGTACACACACACAAATGTGACAGATAGCCCACCGGCCGGGAAGTTGACCACATCCTCTTAACGAGGAGCGGTAAGCGCCCGTGTTAAGCAGCGACGGGCCCGCTGTTCCTGCAGCCTTGCTGACATGCGCCGTGGGGGAACACAGCACTGGTTAAGCTCAGGAGGCATCGGGGGAGTGACGAAGGCTCTTCATAGTGGGTTGGACCGCCTTTATTTGGAATTGAATGGAGGGTCAGAACTATGGCGTTTTCTATATCTTGATGATCTGAACTCAGTAGATATTCCGAAGATCTTGTATGATAGACATCTTGAAAAATCCCAGCCCCTTCAGCTACAATTGATCGCCAAAGTGCTGGCCGACCTAGGGTTTGAAGAGGAAGAGGAGGAATATAGCTTTAGTTATCCTTCTGGGAAACTGTTCATTGCATTTGCGTGGAGCAAAGAATTCTTCAATTTTGTGTATCCGCAAATCACGGAGAGTTTAAGAAACCAGTTCGCTCATGAGTGTAGGCCACACTTGCGCGTTTTGTCATTGACGAAAGAGAAACTACGGGAGAGTGTAACAATGGTCTTCAAGGACGGATGTGTTTCTGAGCGTCAGCTAGATACGATGGCTGATCGAATGATGGAACCGAGTCATTTACCATCGAGCCCGGAGGGCATTGTCTGTTTGGATTTAATAGCTCCGGTCGTCCGTGACCTCATTGGATGCGAACGCTTGCCTGTAGACGAGCTGCAGGAAACGCTTCAGCCACACATTCTTGCCGGGTTACAATACATTGAAGAGCACGGGGACGAATACTACGGTCATGGCGGCGGTCCCGCATATTGGGCGTCTGTAGTGCTACGACATGCGTTGTTTAGCGCGACGTTGCCACCCTGGTGCCAAGGTACAGCCGCAAAGTCTTCTCAAGTTGCAACTGAAGACAAGAGCTATTCGTTTGTAGTGGCCCATTGGTCTCTAGAGGGTTTGCAGGCATCGAAAGTGAACAAAGTTGAGGAACTACGAAGGTTTGCCGAACAAACACTGGCGGAATTCGGTCTCGCCGAAGGATACGAGATGTTCTACCATGGCACCGCCGCCAGCTTGACAGAAGCAATCGTAACGTCGCCCACGGAGTCGAGAGGCACGGAGGAAAACCGACTAGATCTAGGAGATAGACTCTACACTTCTTCGGATATCGCAGTGGCTTCTCAGTGGGCATGCCAGAAATTTGCACCCTCATCTTCAGAACTCCCGGTTGTAATTGGATTTGCGGTCCCCACGAGGGCTTTCAAAGAGCTCCATGGATCTATTTTCGGTGTTGAGGACACCGACGCCTGGAAAGGAGTCATCTATACGTTTCATTATGGAACACGGAAGGACCAGACGCCTTATCGGGATCAAGCATACATAACCTCCCCAGTGTGTGTCGTACCTCGGCAGTTTCGCGTGGCCAACCGGGTACACGTCCAAGATTTCACACGATCCAGTCAAGCTAAGACAGTTTGTGGTAACATCCATGTCGCATTCCAAACGGCGTTTAATGCGGAGGGGCTAGACGTTCTTGCGGATGTATCTACACCACGAGTGGTGTTTGTGCTGCATAATTAACGAGAAACGATTTTCTAAAAAATCTCGCCTGAGAATCCTCTCGTCCCAAGTAGGGGAGCAATTCACTTGCGATTTCTTGTGGATGTCCCAAGAGATGCAAACCGTATTTGTCCTGCCTCAGACAAATGTCGAAGTAGAATCCTGATGACGCAGCGCGCAGAAAACATCTTATCCGAATGCTTCAGTTTGTTAAGTGTCGAGGGAAGTGTCCCTACATGTATCGCATTACATCGCATTACATGACTGTAAGTTGCAATTTTGGCACCTTTATAACACGTAGATACCCCTAATATCACGGTATTGAAAATAGAGGAATTAATTATTCTGTATTGTATGCATCCATGATTACATGAAAGTACTAATCCATAATATATCCGGAGTGCCGGTACAATTGGTAGGTAGGTAGTAATGAATCCATACCATAGTCCCGAGGAGGACGGCGGCGATACTGCACCTCAGAAAGCACCCTTGGTGGATAAGAACGGCGGACATGAGGAACAACACTACACGGTATACCCAATCCGCTGGTGGATTCTCACCCTGTATTGCTTCGCCAATTTCCTGAATGCCTATGAATGGATCAGTTTTGCCGCGATCAGCAACTATGCTGAGGATTTCTACGACGTGCCCTCCTCCGCAGTAAATGGATTCTCAGTTATCTTTATGGCTGGATATTTCCCTGGAGCCCTCTTGAGTATTTTCTCAGCGTACGTCAGATGTATACTGCCGATGTTGGCCGGTGTTTGGTTACCATGTGTCGTTCATGCATGCACTGCAGAGAGCAATTCGGTGCAAGGAAGAGTCTAATCATGGGTACTATGGGCAACTTCCTCTGTGCAGCAATACGTTATGTCGCGTCATATATACCAGTCGAAAACAATGGAAGGTATATTGTTACTTTATTTGGGCAGCTATTCGGTGCGATATCCCAGCCATTTTTTATGAACCTACCATCGACACTGGCGGTCAAATGGTTTCCCAGCCACCAACGGGAAATTGCCACAAGCATTGCTGCACTCATCAATCCTCTAGGTACGTGGAATACATTTCTCCGAGAACTATTTCTTGAAGACCGTAGCAAAGAGTGTACATTTGTTTGCAGGAAACGCGGCGGGGTCCCTCGTTCCAAGCTTGATGGTATCGCAAGCCGCAGATGTACGCAGCTCGCTGCTCCTGCAACT
This sequence comes from Halocafeteria seosinensis, assembly GCA_001687465.1. Classification (NCBI taxonomy): domain Eukaryota; class Bigyra; order Bicosoecida; genus Halocafeteria; species Halocafeteria seosinensis. The sequence goes on from LVLI01000393.1 coordinate 2,784, forward strand.
AGGACTAGCAACCGCAAGCGCCATATTGATGATCATCTTCATGAAGGAACGTCCTCTCTCTCCACCGAGCGCTGCTGCAGCACTACGGGAAGAGGAAGAAAAACAAACAAGTGACGACACCGTCGAAACAGTACATATAAACCAGAGTGACGACAGTATCACCGATGAATTCATATCTTCATCTCCTGGGACCCGTGCCGACAGTCCAGGCCTAGCAACGCTAAAGCACGTGCTCAGCAATTGCGTTCATCTTCTAAAACAAAAGAATTTCTTGCTGCTACTAATTGGCTTCTCCGTCGGGTTGGGATTGTTCAATGCTTTTATCACGTTGATTGAGCAAATCGTTGCACCTTGTAACTACACTTCGTCTAACGCTGGAATTTTTAGTGCTGTGTTGATAGTATCTGGATTGGTCGGGGCTGTCATTGCCGGAGCAATACTTGAGAAAACGAAGGCACTGATCGAAGTGTTGAAGGCCATGGTCATCATTTCATTCATTGGTATAGCAACGGTTTTACTGCTCCTTAGACCTGACATGTTTCCCTACCTAACAGCCGCGTTCGCGATTATGGGGCTAGCAATATTGCCCTTGCTTCCCGCTTGTATGGAGAACGCCGCTGAGTAAGTAAACGTGACTGCCCATATCTCAACGTACTTCCGGCGGTATTATGTTCTCTGTATTTACAGGATGACTTATCCGGTACACGAGGACACATCCACGGCTCTACTTATCGGGGGAGGACAGGTGGCAGGTATAATAATGTCATTCACGATACCGCAGTTATCAGAGAAACACTGCAGCACAGTCTTCACCCCCTCTAGCATCTTCATTATAGGTATGACCGCGGTAAGTCAACCTTCTTGCTGCTTGTCCCCATCATTCCTTCCATATACATCCGCTACCCTTTCAGATTGCTCTAACTTGCTTCCTATTCATCAAAAAGGATTATCGAAGAATGAAAGCTGAAGACTCTTATACAGCAAAACATGCTGACGACAGCCGCCTACAACCTTGATCGGCGCCAATGGCGATACAAATGCATTGATAGCAAGAATGCTGCCGTTGTCAAAAGCACTTTCAGCTTCTCTTCGCCAAATATCGTCTTTAGCTGTTGAAGTATCTTCTTTGCTTTCCAAACAGTATTGCTCCTATTTAACAGATACAGTATGAGACTTTCGTTTGCGCGAGGGGTGTCGATGAAATTCGCACTATCGTTTCGTGGATCGACAGCAGTAGTTTCTTCGCCAGAAGCATCAACAGGGAGTTCCTTCCGCTCATAAAGGAAAACCAGTAGAATGCAAGCAGAAAGTGCTAGTCGGACAGCTTTCGTATTCTTGGATGCAGCAGATAATATAGTCTGGACTCCCCATGCCAGTGAGACTATCATTCCCACCTGTCTTATCTTCCCCGAATAAAATCCATTCCAGACAGAATTTACAACCTGCTGTACGCGCTTTTGGGCGAGGATCCTAAAGAGTGTTTCTGCCCATTTCGGATCAACATCGGAATTGGTGTTGTTGCCGGCGGACGACTCCTGTTCAGCCATTGTTGTATCAGATTCAGGAAGTAACACCCCCCGAAGAAATCCTGGCAAAAAATGAACTAATCCAGGCTTCATGATTTGATTTCGAAATGGCCGAGGTGCACTGTCCAAGTAGAGTTTGGTTTCGCTCTCTGTGAGACCCAACAACAACGGAGCGTATTGCTTCAACTTGTTGCTTAACGTTGCATCTTTCATCCAGTCCAAGAGAGTTCTGTATAACCAAGAAGTAGGTAAACAATATAACAAAATAAATGTATACTGTCTAGAAAATGTTGCTCGTTTGGTAGGAGGAGCTAGATACTTACTGGTGTAGCAGCTGCTCCTGGATTCCATCCGGCAAGTATCGAATTAAACCCCTTTTCCTAAAGCGTTTCCAATGCAAATAGACCCCAGCACCCACAGCACATACTCCCACGAGTAGTGCGCACAAGGACTGGAACGATAATGTGAGCCACAGGAAGAGAAAGAGAAAGCTAAAGCCCCCTAAAACGAGCATATCCGCGCCATCCATTCTGCGGTATCCATGTTTTACCTCGGTCGTGCGCTGGAGCGCTTGCATAATAGCGTCTCCCACTGCTTTAGACGTTGTTCGAGTATCCATACTGTTTTCTGTGATACGGGACTAAGCACATGGCCTTCGAGACATCCACACAATCCATTCCAGGGTGAAATTAACCTGCGGCTATAACTCATCCAGTAGGAGCGGAAGCTGAGTGTGAACTTCCAGTCTGGGAATCCTGGGAATTCAGGCTGGAATCCATTGTAATTATGACTGTGGCTCAGCAACAGTAGTAATGTAGTGTACATGGTTTATTCAGTATCACGTATACTTCAGAAGTGCTTTTTGAGCTTCAGTGGGTTGTTTCTTGCAGTCGTGTATTAGTAACAGTATTACACAAGGATGTACCTAGTCTACTCGCGGAAGTCTTATCTGTCTCTGGTTCTACACAGTAGTGCGTAAATATGCGTATCTCACCGGTGCTTGTTTCCTCGTTAGTTGTTTTGTACGAGATCTTGGTCTGCAACCATTTCCTTTTTCGGCCCAAGACAGCTCTGGATAATGCTTAGTGTTGCAGTTGCTTGAATATCAACTACGTTCTTCATAGCAAGTAGGCCATTACCAATGTACATTACGTCCCCATACACCAATGTGTAACTTACATCATGAAAGCTGTGCTGATATTAGTGAGCGAACAAGTTTTCCAGGTTGAAGTACCGTAAACGGTCCCACTGGCCACACATTTGTGATCCTTTGCCAGAGTGGTGGACGTTAGAACGTGTACTTAGCCGGGCTAGTTTGTTCAGTGTCATCCACAGACTGCGCTGGAGGGAAGCTTATGTATCCAATTTACTAGTAGTAGCTGATAATTCAACCGTATCACAATCACAATGAAGCGAACTCCTAGAAAGGATCACAAGGATAAACAACGTATTCAGAGATATGAAGAACAAATAAGTGAGCTCTCAGACGACTTGATGCAAGCAAGGGAAGACAATGAGGATATGAACAAACAACTCAAAGAAGCCCGATCCGAAATACAAGCATTGCAAACACGGCTAGAACGCCAGGAAAGCCACGCTACGTTAATGGTGAGAAGTGCTCCCCCTTACAAGCGCCAACCAAGAAAAAAACCATCGTCTATCCATGCAGCAAAATCTGACGGAGCAAGAATACGAAGCAAAATTAGAATCGATGCAATATCAGATAGATCTGCTTCAGCAACGTCTACACTCAGCCGAGGCTTCTGAAGCTTGCGTTGACGTACTTGAACAGGAACGGCAATCCCTCACCAAACGGGTACTGGAATTGCTGCAGCAAGTTGAAAAGACCGACAGGAAGCAGGCGGAAGAAGTTCATAGATTACGGACGAATAAGGATAGTGCAGTCAGGGCATTCGAAGTTACATTTAGCACAATGCTGGAAAAAATCATGGATCAAAGTGACGAGAGAGCACAACAGCAAATATCTTCCAACATAAAGGTAGGTACTCACTCAACCGGCGAAACGATGAACCTCGTGTGGGTCCTTAGCCTACCTTGTGCCGTACAGACTAAGCTGGCCGAGTATGAGCAAATCAAAAAGAGTGCTGAAACCGCAGAAGAAGCCGCGACAAGGTTGCTCGAAAAGTGCTCTAGGATTCAGAAGGAAAACCGTAGCCTGGTAAGCTGACCTCTGTTCAATGCTTGGGAGCACAACTACACAACTTAGCGAGAAATACTGCGTATGACCAAGCACAGAAGTTGGAAGTTGAAACGTTAACAAAATCAAACGAGAAATTGTTGGGTCGGCTTGTAAAGAAGAAACTATACCGGCAATCTGAGGACGTCGAGGGATTTATATCGAAGTATGGCCAATCTCTAAAGTCTCCAGAAGCTGGCGAAACAGGGGACAAGACCTCAGATATAGAGCAACGGAAAGAGAGAGAAGAGGTGACACATGTATACCCGAGTCGGGTCTCATGTTACGATTGGACGGAGGGATACATACAGGTTAATGAGGAAGTTAAACATGAGGTTGCCGGCGATACAACGCCTGCAAGCGTAACGGAAACACCGACGCTGCGTCATCTGGTGGAAGTGGCCAAGAAAGTAAACAGCCAGAATCACGCAAAACTAGGCTCCGCTGAAGAGCCGACAATTTCAAATGAAATCTATGAACGCATACAGGAAAGGATGAAAACTAAGTTAAAGGAAACCACTAATCTCCGCCCTCAGTCGGCTTCATCGCGGTTTCAAGAGACTGCAGGGCGCTTACAAAGGCAGTATCCCGTAAGAAGGCCCCAGTCTAGTCGTCGCTTACGGAGAAAATAAACGATGATTAAGAACGATCCCATTTTTCAATATGGATAGTAACATCCCCTTCTTGTGATACGACGGAAATTTCTCCCGAATAAGGGCAATCACCGTTGTCTTCGCAATTGGCGTTCACCTGATCGACGATCTTCACGTCACCGTCTTTCTCTGATATCGGACATTTCTTCTCTCCATCTTCAGCGTCGAAGCCTTCACCAGTACATGTGATCGTACCTTCCGTCGCAATAGAGACTATACCGGCAAACTGGTTGAAGCTAAGACTGACGGAACCTCGCCCACTTTCTACCTGCACCACACCGCGCTCGTTCATCCTTGTCCCTGTCAACTTGATGAAACCCTCTGTAGAAGATATACGGATGCCTTCGCTAGCTCGCAATCCGAGCCCTTGGATTGACCCTTCTTGGGTATCAAGTTCATAGTTTTCCATTTCTGTATCTCTGAGCTCAATCCGGCCTTTGAAACTGGTAGCTGCAAATGTCCCGCCTCCGTTCTTGGTATGCAGCTGTACATCTGTTACGAGAATTAAACTGTAATCAGTGGTTGCATGCATGTCACAGTTCCACAGTTTACAATTTTCAGCTGTTACTGCTCCCGTTTCTGTGGTAAACCGCACGTTCCCATCGTCAGAACCGAGTTTATTGGGGTCACAAGATGCATCCATCTGCTCTATGAGGATCTGCCCTGCCTCTGTCTTTGCTTGCAGGCCATTACTTCCAGTAACCAGTCCCTTAAACTCAATAATACCGCCTTCGGTTTCAGCCCGAACCCGGTTGAAGCGGGGTCTGGAACTAAAGTCTGTAGACGTTAGGTCAATGTCCACTCCTGCTCGTCGGCCCTTGCCTGTCGTCAACAAGCCAGGAGTAGACATGCTGTCTTCGTGAGAGTTACCGCCGTAGATACTCGCGGCGGGTACGTGAATGGTTGTCTCCGCAGACTGGCAAGATATGTCAAAACCCAATACTAGAGTAGGTTCGGCTGGCTCCATTTCTAATCCATGAGAATTCATTTCAGGGTCGTGCTGAACTTCCTCTTCTTCAGACGGCCCCATACCACTTCGAAAGGCTCCAATTTCCACATCAAACAAAAAGTTGGTATTATCTTCGTCGATCTCTGCGCTTACTACCCCTCTAGTGAACATATTTCTATAGTGAACATTGTCCACTGAGGCGTTGAGAACTCTCTCATACGTTTCTGTGTGCTCACCAAATGTTGAGCATGAGGTAGAAAAGAACAGAGCGAGCGTTGACAGGCCTATCACGATGAGCACTACCAAGATAATGCACACACAGCAGCATCCAATGACTCTTCTGCTCGTGGGACTCCCATATGTCCATTGTTGTTTCCACATGGTTCGGAAAACATTCGGCCTGTCCTCTTTGGTATTTGTAAGTGCTTTTAGACCATCTTCCTCATTCTTCTTCTCCGTTTGCTTTTCTTTCAACGTGAAACGTAGCTGCCGGGATGCCCACCATTGAAACGAGAGCAGTAAACCAGCAATCAGACTTATGTAGCCTAGCGCTCGCAGGTTTGACTCGACAAACCGCTGAAACTGTTCTTTGTCATGCCTCCCACTGAACGAAGGAGGTAGCACCTGGCGGATGGATTCCCAATTGTCGTTGATATACCCCTCAATCTTATCTGCTTGCACAAGTGCACCGATACCAAACCCAACGAAGAGTGCTGATAGAATCACTACAAATATCATGAAGAGTTTTATAATTCCACGGCTGTGAAGCGCAGCTCCGATGCAGCCGAGCACGGAGAGCGCCACAACGAACACTCCCATTATAAACATTGCGAATGCCGTAACAGGTGCCTCCGCCGTCACAGCAGTATCGGCAACGAAGAGTGACGCCACAATAAGAGCAACCCCTATCGGCAGAATGGTGGTATTTGTAGCCTGGAGGACAACAGTGTATGCCTTCTCTCTACTGGCCACTGTAGTGACGTTACTCATGGAGGAGAGGGAGAGAAGAAAGGAAAAAATGCACAGCCCACCAATGATGTAAGAGTTCATCGTCACAGTGTCTTTCGTGTCCTCTTTGTCAGCTGATGATCGCTCCTCTGAGTTTTTCTGCAACCGTGAATATTACTCCGAATGAAAGCGGAAGAAGTGGCTAAGCGGGATAGATGAAGACTTACATCGGCCAAAATTTCGTCCCAGTTGTTATCAATGTACGCTAGTGTACTATCCAGCAAGATGAAGAACAAGCCTCCAATCATGACGAATCCTAAGGAGAGGACTATGGAAAAAGAGTGGTACTGAACAATTTCATCCATGGGGAAAACATGTTGAGAGGACGTTATGATGCATGCTGAGATGTGAAAACGAGAGCACTTACAATCATCAAAGATGTCGTCTTCTTTCTTCCCACAGCCACGCAACCCAGCCCAGCGTTTAGAAAGAGGCCAAATGCAGCCAGAGTTGCTGCGTAAGTTAAGATTGTCGATTCACTGCCGTAGGAATCCGGGATGGCTTGGACTCCTTGGTACGCTAATCCAACGGCAGTGCCCATCATGAAAAAATCGACGAGCCGAACACATCTCTTTGACTGAGATCTCCTGTCCTCCTCCTCTTGTTCCGCTGTCTTTTCATGTTCTTCGTCATGATAATTATCATCGGGAGGGGGCACAACGTGGCTCATGCCCTCATCCGCGTAGTAATCGTACTTCTGCATTATAGCGCTTCTGTTTGTTTGTCGAACGATGCAATATAAAACAACAAAAGAAAGCGACAAGCTTCCTTTATGAGCGTGTATGTGCAGTGTGTAAGTGGTAAAACCCGGGAATTGCTTCCACTGAGAGGGGATACCCGCCAAACGCCCTCTGTCACTTTACTGGTGTGGCATTTCGAGCGCAACGCGATCCACACAGTCCCTACACCGCATGTGTAGATATATATTCTTTGCGTGTTTGATACAGTAGAGGGCGCTCAAAGACCGACAACAAGCCTTTCGTGTCGAACAGTCGGACTCGAACTGATCCTTGGCCTCTTCAAGTTGAAGTAGCACATCAGTTTTCACTCCGGCGGAATCCGGACCGGCTTCCGAAGCATTTGAACCATATCGCTCGAGCGAGCTCAGCAGCAGTTGTATGCTTTGGTCCGTAAAGCTGGCGGTAGAGTGACCCCTCACAACAAGCAGGTAAAAGGTAAAAAAAAATTGAAGAGTCAGCAGCACCTGGGCTTCCCGAGTGGTCCCCCACCTCAGTACTGACCAGGCCTAACGCAGCTTAACTAACGGAGTTCTGATGGGAGTCCGGTGTACTCTACGTAGTATGGCCGCTGACAATGAAGCAGTGGGAACTTTCCTTTATCTATACATTAGAGAAGTTCATCAAGTGGAAGGTAACCCAGAGGTGACCATTGCTACATCAAATGGAAGATTCATAACTGGGTACGACGGAGACGAATTGCATTGGCTGAGCCATTTGGCTCGGTAGTAGTACCCTTGAGATACAGTCATCAGTGCATGGCCGTGTCCCTCTGCAGTACTGTCTGTACACACTCATTGGTTGTACATTTTCAATTTTTTGTCGGAACCACCTGACACTAATTTACATACTCCCTGAGCATCTTTGGCATCGGTAGCAACGTTCCAGTCAATGCACAGTCCCTTCCCTTCGTGTGCATCAATTTCGTAAATAGGTTTCACAGCTCGCGTGTCCCAGACGCAAATTCGGCCATTGTAATCCAGAGACGCAAAAGTATAATCAGTATCCCGAGACCAGGCTACAGAACTAACCCAGCTAGTGTGAGAGCTGCGTGTCTCATACGTGCTATCAGACTGTTCACTGCCAGAGCGCAGGTCCCATAAACGGATTGCTTTATCAGGATGGCCTGTCACGAGAGTGGTTCCAAAATTCGACGATGCTACACTAGTTATCACCTTATTGCAATGCAGAGTACGAATACATCGAGGGTTATCGGTCGTTTCCCACACCTTCAAGGAGTGATCCCAGCTAGCGCTAACTAATGCTCCCCCTTCTCCCCAACAGAAACCAGAGACACTGTTCTTATGTGCGTCTGAGATGACGTTGGTTGGTTCGATATCCGAATTGTGGCTCCTATTGGCGGAATCTTGTCCAAGACGCCGAGATTTGCGGCTCGAGGCGTCCCAATCTATTACCTCAGCGAGATTCCACAAATAAATCGCACCGTCCCAGGTGCCCGAGCATAGCCGTTCCCTGTCTTGAGTGACTAACACACTCGATACACTGCTATCGTGTTCTAGATTTAATTCACTGTTGGTCAAAGTTTCTTTCTCTATGTCGAAAATGCTTCGGTTGACTCTGCCGTTCTTTGAACCAGTAAAAACAATAAAACTACCTGCAGGAGAGCCAGGACAATTCGCTAGAGGGCATATCCATTCCATTCCTAATCCGATGTTACGGCTTACCTTCTTGGGCTACAGAGCACAAGCAAGTGATTGCCTCGTCATGCACTCTGAGGTTATGAAGCATGCCCGCTTCCCTGTTCAGGGTCGTGCTATATACCCTCAGCGATCCGTCGTAACAACCGGCAAACGCATAGCTGCGAGGTAAGACGATCCATGGTCTGTGGGAGTTCAGCTTCAATAGACTGGATGCAAACACTTACTCGCCTACAGCAGAGACGCAGCTAACCCAGTCAGGAAGAGTTTCTTCTTTTTCTTCTCGAATTTGTGTTTGTTCCGGGGTATAGTCTATTTGCAACACTTCCTCCTGAATATACCGACACCATACCATTCAGTCACAATAGGCTCCGCGGAGAGGCCAAAACCCTTACCTTTGATATTCCATGCTTCTTACAAAATTCGTTTAATGATGACTGTAAAAAGTGGCCTCGGACAAAGAAACTGAACCTCTGGTGAGCGTTGGCTTCCAATAGGTGGTTGATCACATCGTTCAGTCCGGAGGGATTCAACGCCGTCGGAATCGAGAAAGGAGACTCCATCACGCGATATTCTGCGTGCTCTGTCCGAAAACGGACACGAATCTGCATTCGAAATTACACGTCTTGCTAGCAAAAATTGCATTGGCAACCATTTATCGCCTATCGCAGCCACAAACCTGGTCGTCCAAGGAGGTTTCCGTCTCATTGTTTTCTCCCGACATTATAGCTGCTAGGGCACTCGCACCAGTCCAATGCCGCTCCAAGCAAGATGATTAAAAAGTTCGTCCAACGCATTCAACACTGTATTATGAAATGTGACTGTATAATACTCCTCTTATAAGCACGTTGAAGATTGGCGATACTGACACAAAGGGCTACTTCACAAACTGTCTCCATGGCCGAGAGGCCGGAGTATCCTGTTGGCTTTGCTCGGTGTTTGTTGACGACATACGCTCGCGTTCTAATTGGAGGAGCACGAAGTGCTCCAGTCAAAAGGAAGAAAAGAAAGCAGTGTGTTCTACGACGGCGAACGTTGTTCGAAAATGGCGTCGCTAGGTGAGTGGAATGTGTGGCATGTGCAGTTATCCGGATGTTCTGCAAGGACCATGTGTGAAACACTGCTTGCAGTTCCTCAAAGCCTCCGCGAGCATTATGAAAAACATGGACAAGGTCATGTGTTTCGTTTCATAGACGAAGGCAAGGTAAGCACCTCAGAAACTGTTTTTGCGGGACGTCCCGGAAGAATGGAAGGACGATACGAATGCAGGTCCCTGATGGCAAGGCTGTGCTACAATTTGTAGAACAGCTTAAGGGTTTTGATGTAGAGTGGATTAACAAGCTTTTCCACGATACTGTAAAAGGACAAGGGTCTTCTCCAGGTAAGCCGGGGAAGAGCGGCGGGTCCGGTTTGGATACTACTCACAGTACAGCTGCAATGCACAGAGACGGCATCTTTCGAGCCCTTGGAAGAAATATTCAAGTTGTCTGACTGCGACCCAGATGAAAAAACAAAATATTATAAGTCTGGCCTCACCTCTATTGCAAACGGGGAAGTTGCCGCGATCACACTCTCTGGAGGTCAGGGTACTCGTCTTGGATTTGATAAGCCCAAGGGAGAGTACAACATCGGGCTCCCGCTACAGAAGACGCTGTTTAAGATACAATGCCAAAAGATACTCAGATTGAAACAAATAGTTGGTAAGTTGTAATTCTGGGGGTGCTTTGTAGTGTTATGTTAAACCGAAGCTCGCATTGCGCAGCCGATGAGCAACAAATACCGGCTGACCAGGTGCGGATGCCGTGGTACATCATGACTTCTCCTGCAACGGATCAAGACGTGAGAGACTTCTTTGAGGCCAACGATTACCTTGAATTTCCGCGAGAGGACGTCTTCTTTTTCCAACAAGGCACTCTGCCATGCCTTGATACTGAAGGCAACTTTATTTTGGAGAACAGCAGCAAGGTTGCCGAGAGCCCCGACGGAAATGGAGGAATTTACAGAGCTTTACATACCAGTGGAGCCATTAAAGATATGGAAAGGCGGGGAGTCAAGTTTATCAACGCGTTTGCGGTCGATAACCCCTTGATTCGTCCTAACGATCCTATATTTGTTGGGCACACCAAAGAGACGAACGCGGAGATTGGTGCCAAAGTAGCTAAAAAGGAGGACCCAGAAGAAAAAGTGGGAGTGTTGTGCAAGAGTAACGGCAAGTACTCGGTCGTTGAGTATAGTGAAATGGATACTGCTACAAAAACTGCCAGAGACACCTCGGGAGATCTGCGTTTTAACGCAGGCAATTTGTGTATTCACCTGTATACATGGGACTTCTTGGCCACAAAATGCCACCCGGACAATTTGCCCACTATGTACCATGCAGCGAATAAAAAAATCCCCTATGCAGATCCGCGAACGGGGCATACAGTACCAAAAGATAAACTGACAAGTAATACGGGTATAAAGTTGGAGACGTTCATCTTTGATGTGTTCCCTGAAGCGAGCAATGTTGCCGCGATAGAAGTATCCAGGGAGCTGGAATTTGCTCCTATCAAAAATGCCCCAGGAACTAACTCCGACTCTCCGGATACAGCTCGCAAGCAGTATTCCGATATGTGCCGTAATTGGCTCAAAGCTGTTGGTGCTACTGTTTCGGGCCCCGATGATGCGGCTGTCGAGATTTCACCTCTTGTTTCATACTGGGGGGAAAATTTAGAGCAGTTGTCGGGATTGCGTCTTGAAGCTCCCCTGGCCATCATCTCTCGCAACGAAACCCTTCCTCGTGACTTTGAGCAAACAGAATCTGAATACCAGCCTGCGGATCCTGAGTCCTCCTCTAGCATTATGCATACCTTTGTGGACAATGTCAACATCTACCGCGTGTAGGAACTACTCCCATTGGTTGGTAGCTGATGGAGACAAAGAAACAATAAACTTTTGCTTGGAGTTCTTCTTGCTCCGAATTACATACAGGGGAAGAAACTTGGTATCTCTAATTTCAATTCTTGACTTCTTGTGTGACACATCCTTGAAGTTGGGTTCCAGACTTCTGGGAAGAAGTTCAGGTCAATCTAGTTTCTCTCTTTGCTTGGATTGTGACCAGACTGCGTCTGACGAATGCCAGCTGCTCGTGCATAATTGGAGCTCTCATTCCAGACGACCGTCTTTCTCGTACTGACGTAGTGAATTTGCCCCAACTCACTCAGAAAGGAATCGTGTATGAGCGCCTGCCCCATTGGGAAGAAAGTTTACACCTTAACCGTGTCTGTATATACATAGTCACTCCACAGGAGTGTATATTGAATCAAGCACAAGTTAAGACACACTCCAAGATGTCTCGCCGTGAAATCCCCATTGATGAATCGATAGAAAAAGTGAGAAAGGAATCCTGGGTTTACTGCTTTGAGCAGAGTATCCATTTCGACTTCGTTTGCCATGTTTGTGCTTTTTTGTATGCAGTGTCGCCACTTCGACAAGGATATCCGGATCATTGCTCTGTCGGACTTGTATAACACTCTAGAGAGCGGCAAGTCCTTGGACCCTCAGACTGCGCAGAGGTAAGATATGCATGGAAAGTTCTTACGGGCTTCTCACCCAGTATGATTGCATGAATCGCTACGCAGAATATGTGACCTCATTTTGGACCGGCTTGAAAAAGATACATCCAATGACGTTCAAGCAGGGGCCGTGAAGTGGTACGTGTATCGCTCCTTCGTTGAGCTCCGCTGGATAGAGGCCAATGCCGATGTGGATCTTTCGAGGCGCAGCCTGTCGATTTTGATGCACAAGGCCCAAACACAGCAGGTTAAGAATATCTGCAATAGCTTAAGCAAGTATCTGAAAGACGATAAGAAAAAGGAACTTCATGATATTTACAGCATCGGCTTAAGGACGACAATTGTGGAGGTGCCACAGAGTTCTGGTCGTTTCGTCGTTGAAGAGCTCCTGGAACCAGCATTGGCTGGTATTGAATCTGACGATGTAGAGCAACGAACTTCCTGGATGGAGTTGTTGAAAGAGCTCATAAATCGTTTCGGAGAAGACGTGGGGGATTCAATGGACCAAATTCTGGGTAACACCCTGTCCCGTCTAGATGATGAACATCTGCCTGTTCGCAAACGCGCGTCCGGCGCTCTTGGGGTGCTCAGCATTCATCTTAGTGATGAGCAATTCAACAAGTCCGTGAATCGAATCCTTGAAGAGATTGAAACAGCTCGGAATGGGAAGAAAAGCCAAGATGGTAGGCTACAGACGTTTGTTCAGACCATTTCCACGATTGCGCGACATGCTGGTTTCAGATTAGCTCCGCTGCTCCCGCAAATCGTCCCCAAGCTACTTGCAGTCATTGGTAATCCTTTGGAAATGGACGAGGAACAAGTTGATCATGACTTAATTGACAATTGCGTCCGGACATTGGAGGCTCTTGTTTTGAAGTGTGCGAATAGTATCGGGCCTCATCTTGAGAGTATCCTGGCAGAGTGCAAGTCTTTAGTTAGGTATGACCCTAACTTTGCATACTCGATGGATGACGAGGAGGAAGAGGAGTCCGATGAAGACGAAGATATGGACGGTGAACAATCCGACATTGAGGAGGAGCTCGTCGACGAGGACGATGATGATTCGAGCTGGAAGATACGGCGATCTGCAGTACAACTTATCGCAGTGTCAGTTTCTTGCCGACCGGATCTCCTTGACGGAATAGTAAGCTTCTGTCTAGATACCCTCATTAAGGGCGTATACGAACGGGAAGAAACTGTTCGCACCGAAATCTATTCGTGTTTGAAGGATATTTTTGAGCAATGTATTCGCATAGTAGGGAAAGATAAAGGCCATACCCCTGCGGTTGTTTTGGACAAGGCAGGATCCATTCCAGGGATTGACTCTGATGCCACACATGGGGCAGAATCAACAGATCATGTTAGTTTCCTGCAAGCGGAAAGTACTGGAACCATTGCCGCAGACGCAATATCTGTCGAAACCAAAGAAAAGATATGCAGCGCTGTAGGAACTCAGTCTTCGGCTATCTTGGACAAGTTGGTCAAAGCCTTCCGGAAATTCAAAACTTCTCAAAAGTCTATGGAGGGCATACTCCAAACTCTCCGAAAACAAATCATTTTCAAAGGGTTGAGCGACACAAACAGTGTTAAGTCCATTCTTGACGTCTGTCACGTGGCTTGCCACCATTCTGCATCCCCGCTTGTGGTAAACGGGATATGCTTGCTGATTGCCCTGTTTGAACACTCCGACCAGGAGTGTGTACGAATCATTTTGAGTGGCACGTGCCGTCTCGCTGTAGAAAAGACAAACTCCGATTGGTACAAGGTTGTCTCTTATGCTTTCGCCCTGCTCAATAGAATTATTTTGACCAGTACAGAGTCTTCCGAAGTAGGACTCGCAGCACAGAAAGTTGAGCAATTGCTGGAAGATAAGAGCAAGATACAAGACATTGATATATTGGTAAAGCAATCACTCACTAGCTGTGCGACGTTGCTCTGTTGGAAGTATGGGGAGCATTATCCAAAGTTAACAAACCGTGTGTTCGTTCACCTGACGACTGCCTTGAATAGCGAGGTCATGCGTCTTTCTGCCCTAAAATGCCTCAACCTCGTCTGTTGCGCCTCTTGGAACATTGATTTTGGAGACTACGTCGATGAGAATAACCAAGATGCTTTGTCTACCATCGTCAGTATTACTTGCCAACTATTGAAACAGCGCTCCTGGCAGCTCCGAAAACAGAGTCTGAGTGTGCTAGAGAATGTCTTGACGCAGCACCATGGGAAGATTTCTTCGGATCTACTAGGGACAATATGCGAAGACTCGGCCTACATGCTGGAGGAGCAGGACACAACACTGACCGGACATGCTCTAGACTTGTACACCAGCATGATGCAGTCTCACCCGGAAGGAAGCGCCAGCAAGTTTAGTTCAATTTTTGGGCTTGCCCTGTATATTCCAGAGCATTCGACAGTCCAAAACGTGACAATGAAGTCGCTTGTGGCGTTCTTTTCAACCTATGCGAATTTGTTTGTTCAGCAAGCAAATACTGAGTTGGATAAAGGATTGGAGCACATCTTCCAGAGAGTTCGAGACGAATATATCCCACACTATAGGTGGCCGTTGGCTGCTCGATGCGTCGCGGCTATTATCTCTAAAAGTCAAGCGAAGGCTTCAGTAGCAGAGCAGTGCGTGACACTAGTGACTAAGGGGGATGACTCTTCTTCAGCAGTATGCTTTAACATGCTTGTTTTAGGGGAACTTGCTCGAGATGTGGAAGAGCACGAGCTGGACACCATAGCCCAACCAATCTGGAAACGGCTTGAGGACGAGGACAACAAAATACGAGAGTCAGCTGCCATGGCTCTGGGGGCTATATGTCACGTCTTTGAGTCTCAGCACAATAAAATGCTTACAAGCCTGGGTAATGCAAGCACGAAGACGCAATATTCGTATTTGCTGTGTCTGAAAGAGACTCTTAGTAGGTTTCTTCATGATGAAACCGCAGTTCCGGCTTTTCTCGAGTCCCATGTGTCGGATCTTGCCAGGAAACTGAGAGAGTTGTGCACTAAGAGCAGCGAAGGACATCGTGCTGCAATGACTGATTGTCTCGGCTATTTAACGTCCATATTCCCCTCCAAGGTGTTTGCAGAACTTGCCGATATGGTTAATAGTGGCTCAGCCGCCTTGCAAACAGTGGCACTAACTTCTCTTAAGAACAGTTTAAACTACCAGTCCATCACACAGTCCGACGCATCGGTTTTGCGCCCTTTCCTTTGGGCAATGACCGCTGAGAGCGGCTCTGTCCAACAAGCCGCCTTGGAGCTCCTGAATTCGCTACTGCACTTTGCCTTGGACAAGGTGAAACCATGGCTAGTGGGGGAGGCACATCAGTGTGGACAAAAGCGGAGCTCTCCCAATGAACAAAGCGGGATTCTCCCTCATGTGTACGATTCCTGTTACATTAAAGGTCACCTCATTAGGAAGGTGAATCTAGGCCCATTCACCCACAAGATCGATGACGGGTTAAACATTCGGAAAGCTGGTGCTGCTGTTCTTGTGACACTGGCCAAGAAAGTACCTCAGTACTTGGGAGAGGACGCGGTAAAATGCGTCGTGGAATTATTGAAGGATGAAGAGTCCGTTCGAGTATACGGCTACCATGCCCTGTCAAGTATGGCAACATGCGCGGCAATTCACGGTAAGTACGAGGACTTAACGAAAGGATGCAAAAAAGATGACTGTGCTTTTTGATGAATTATCTCTGCAGGTGTGTTGTTGAGTCATTTACGACCAATTGTGGAATCTCTCAACCAGAACTTTGAAGAGTATACAAAAAACAACAACCAATCTGATACACCGCGTGCAGCCATTCGCGCAGTGTATAACTTAAGTTGTTATTGTCCACAAGTCAACAACGATGTCGGCTTCAAGACTTTACTTTCTGATAGGCTGGAAAGAGTACCGGTATACAAAGAAATGTTCGATGCAATTCGGTCGGAATTCAGGGGACAGGAAGATCACTAAGTTACTCCGTATGGTAATAGTTCTATAGAGGAGGAACGAAGAACTCTGTATTAAGATCTGTTTGATCTGTGTTTAAACGCTCCAACAGTGTCAGGTTCCGAATCCAGTCTACGCTTCCCGTAAAGCGATTTGAAGATAGGTTTAGCACTCGAAGTCTTGTTAGCTGCCCTAACTGGGAAGGCAGGGTTCCATGTAGTAGATTGTTGCTCAGGTCGAGCAATTTCAACTTTCTTAGACTCACACCGATGGAGGATGGAATCGTTCCAGCCAACCCATTCTGGGCTAAGTCAATACCGACAATATTTCCGAAAACGTCGCATGTAACTCCGAACCACTGATCCACGCATGGGTCAGTGAGATCTATTTGATTCCACTTGACTCGCCATCTTGTTCCGGCTGTGGCTTCGTACAAATCTATCAGCGCCCGTACTTGCGTTGAATTGGCACTACCACCTCTCGATGGCTTCTTGAAAAATAGATGATGGACTGTTTTAGTACAATTCCCGAATAACTCACAGTGCCTGCTGTAGTTGGAGACAGCACTCAAGTTCATTTTGAAAGTCGGAGCAGAGACGTTCTCAAAAACCAGCTTTCCGTGAACTCTGCCTTCTGGTAACTGACTCTCGCATTTCCTATCCTTCGCTCCACTGCATGCTCGCAACTCGCGTTCACTGTTTCCGCAAACTGTTGGGCACCGATTTATTACAACCAGGCCCGTCTTAATCCCCCGAACTTCCACACTAGGGGCTCCGACTGCAATAATGTTGTTTCCCAAAACGAGCGACGTACCATCTTCATCATCTGCTTCAGCGTCGACCCGCCGCAACTGGCCAGAATATTCCCAGTCGTCTCTTAGTTTACGCTGCTTGAATTCGTGAACGTTGAATGAACCATATTGGGAACCTGAATTCGTTTCTTGGTTTACCAAAATTGTTTCATCGAATAACCGCACTAGGTTTCCTGTATTGTCTCCTGGCGTAGAGAACGGCAGCTCTAGTCTATTGAAACGTGTTGTCTTAATGGCTGGGACATCAAGGTCTAATAGGTACCAAGCTCCGTGACCATTAGTGTCGGGTGACCCCACTAGTAATGTCGAGTCGTCCAAAGCCGTTGAAAATCCAAATTTAGAAGGAATCTGAAAGCTTTCGGGTTGAATGTACGGGAAAAATGTAGATTTCCATCTGCCGCCGACAAGCTTGTATGAGAAAACTGCTCCACGATTGTCCCATAATGGGGCAGATATTGTGAGCCACTTTTGGCTAACGGCTACACTGTGTCCAAAGCTTGAGAGTCCAGATGATGACTGATTGCCTTCTGTGTGCGGGCTGAACGTCTCTACAAGCTCCCATGTGTTTCGCTTGTTATTATACCGGAAGATTGTTGCTGAACCTTCTTGCTCGACTTGACTGGAAGGCAGACCGACGACCAACCATTCCCTAAACAATGCCATGGAAGATGCATTAAATGTTAAACTACTCTCTTCCAAACCAGAAATAGTCTGTACAATCTGCCATGAATGACGTACACTTTTCTTTTGGTACATATAAATATTAGACGAACTATTTGTGTCACACTTCACTGCCAAATGCTTCCCGCTCAACACCACGGCAGATCCAAAATCACAGGCACATGCTAATGGTTCTGGAGCATCGATTCGTTGGACTTGTTCCCATCCTCTCGGATCAACATATCTTGGAACCTTGCTGAAGATAAAGACCGACCCGGTATCATTCTCGTATCTGCAACTTGCTCCCACGACGAGTTGCGAGGAAGTTAAGTCCTCTGGATCGACAGCAAGGGATTCGCCGAAGCGTTGTGCCGAAGATATGCTATTTGGGAATAATTCAACACCGCAAGTCTCAGAAGAAAATGATACTTCAGTTGGGGAGTGGTTGCATCTGGGAGTGCTTTTTAGTTCCGCGGTAATCGAATGAAATTCCTTTCCTGACAATCCCTCGTCCGCGATGTACCATAAGCGATCTAAATGGATCACCATTGGAGCAGCAAAAGGTAGCCTATCATGAAAACTTTCGAAATCGGCCACAACAAGTTCCAGAACCGTTTTCCCATCGAATCTCCATAGTCCACTTCCACTGATCCCTTCTGCAATGAACCAAAGATTATTGCGATATACGCGCAATGACGACGGGTCAATGAAAGCCGACTGCTTAAATTCTAGTACTTGTGGAACCAACGTTGATACAGCGCCCAATATGTCTTCGAGGTATAAGTACTGCAGATTTGCCTCCGTGCAAGCGCTTCGAAAAAATAACTTGTCCTGGAACCTGGTAAAGAGAGATAGGCTGCATTGCGGCTCAGTAATACACATAAGATCCGCATCCGATGGAACAAAACGGCAAAGTTTCTCTTGATTTGACCCCACCGGCAACGTAAAGAAGAGCTTTCCCTCGTAAACGAACCACAGTATCCCTGCATGTTCCGTAGCAGGAAACTCGGTGCCAGGAATAGCGGATATCTGAAACGTTTCGGTGTTCAACTGATAGACCATACGCTCTGTGCTGTTTGTTTCATGCATTGCGGTGAAAACTACGCTTTCCGCAGGTGAATGCGTAAAACAAAAAAGGGAGGTAGGATCCTGAAGAACGGCCCCTTCTACGGGTATTTTTCTGTCAATATCTTCGACAAATTTGGGTGTTCCAAGGATGCCAGTTAACTTCCATGGTCGGAATGCCACAAGCTCTGTACGGCTCTTGTTGGAAGCAATATTCTCTCCTGTAGCACTCCAATACAATGCATCTCCGCATTCTATGAGATATTCAGGATTTGATCCAGTCCTCCCACTATAGAAATCTACAACAAGCTCTGGATCGTGTGGTACCTGAGCTGCGTTATCTATGTACTTCCATCTCCATAACTCCCGCCCGTGAATGGAGTCATCTGCTGAGAAGTATATCCAATCCCGTACGATTTTCAGATCTTTCACTGCACTGCCTTTTCCCGCCACCTTTGACAGCTCCGTTATTCTCGTCCTCTCCCCCTCTGCATCAAATTGCCACAGCTCTTTATCCAAGTCCCCTTCAAATTGAGAGGTGAAGAAGAAGTGCCTGCCAAATGTCATAAGTTCATCCACACTTGTTGAGTTAGCGCCAGGAGTCAAGTCGTTGTCACGCAGGAAGAAACTTCCAGGTGAGCCAATATCTTCTCCTTCCACCGATGCACGAGCTAAGGCAACGCCAATGTTTGAGAAGCCTACAGGAGCACTGCGACGATCCCATTGATAGGATATCCCTGGAATGAGGTCCTCAGTTAGTTCTAGTGAGTGTATGGGTTCTCCTAAACTGTTTTCCACTGAGATGGAAGCTCCTGCCTTCCTTGGAAGAAGTGGTGTCATGTCTGAAGAAAACGGACGTAGTCCGTGGACGGGAATCTCCTTGGTCATTCCCCACGCAGCCCTCCACGTATCAACAAATTCAGACCAGCCATTATCCATAAATGTACCTGTAAGTACCACCGACTCAGATGGACGAATGATAGCGACCCCTGTGTACAGAAGAAGCATAATTTGGGCAGTTTGGATGTTGCTTAATGGAGTATTCTCACGCACCTGAAATGACGAACTGAGTATTTGTTTCACCATTTGTTGCCACTCTTGCGCCTGAGATGTTGTGAGTGGCCAAGCCAAAGTTCGTTATCTCGAGCCAATCTACCCTCCGAAATGACTTCAGAGAAGAGCCCACCAGTACCTCTGTAATTCTGATATCTGCATCGCGGCAAGGACAGTCAGGCAACGGCGGACGACAAACGGTAGTCTCAAATAAATAACTCACCTGATGCCTTTATATTCGGAACGGTTTGACATACGAAAAAGAGAGAGATCAACAGAAGCCTCATCTTGTTGTTTCTCATCGCTGTAGTTATGTGTGGATCTCAACGCATAGGGAGCAGCGATTTTGTGCTCCCGGTTTATGAGACTAGCAAACGATCCATTGAGTACTGTAGAACCTTACATCTATCATTTGGTTCGCACCAATTCAAGCAATACTGGCCACATCTGAGGACAGCATTTCCATGATCTCTCACGTTCATCTACAAGTGCGCTACTCCTCCCTTCGTACAGGTTTCCTTCTCTATCGTATAGGTTACTATCAAAGAAAGCATCCAAGCTTCCTTTAAGACAATGCTGGACTGGCATCCATTTTTGATTTCAAAGTCTGGAGGTAAGCGTTTTAGCGATGTAGCCGTGAGCTGCTAAGAGTCGGTTGTACCAGACTGCAACTTGGGACTGTAACTCGTACGGCACCTGAAATGAATGCATTATGGGTGTTTATTTCTAGGACACGGGTTGTGAGATATGGATGTTTGATACCCCTTTGTACTTTATTGTGGTATTTTTCACGGTTTCTACCACTCTGGCAAAATTAGAAGTTCAATCTTTAGACTTTATTGCATCACCCTGGTAAGCTAAGAGACTGATTTTGCGGCTGCTTTCAACTGTAATAAAAAATGGTCCGCTTTTAGGGTAGTATGTTGTCGGAATTATCAATACCTCTTTATTGTCAAGCTGAGGCGCTCCGAAAGGAATAGTAAGCTCGGCATCAATTTCATGGTGCGCTCTAAATTGCGTCCGGCCAAGCATTCCCTTCTTGCCATCATGAGAACGCGCTTCTTTGCCTACATCACAGGTCACTACATAAAATCCCAGCATTGTGCCCACGCCATCTTCTCTGAACTTTGCAGCCCACTGAGCTTCCGGCCGATGTAGCGCTATCTTAAGGTTCACCTCCCTTCGAGGACCCACCGGGCGGACGACGTAAGCCGGATTTCGCAACCATGAAGCATTCATGTGGGAGCCCCCCGCGGTCTGTTGCAAGGTCCACGAACCAGGGATAGTGAGGTTGTAAGGGTTCGCTGCGATGTCCGTGGTCTTGAATTCGTATCCCGCATTAGCGCATATGCTCATTTTGAAATCCCCTTCTATGTGTCGGAAACGCATACATGGGTGCACAAGAATACCAGTGAAATACTCATCGTCTGAGGTGAGGAACCAGCTTTTTGGTATCCGCAAATGGAAAGATGCGACAGACTCACTGGAGAATTCGGATACTTGGCAGAATTCTCGAGGACCCACTTCAAGTCGTCGCTTGGGGAATTCTTGGCCATCAGTTTCATCGATCTTCTTTAACGGTCTCGTCGCATATAGCCCTATCATATTCCGCTCTCCGTCTTCTCTTTCGTCTCGTCCAATGTTGCCTGTGTCTGTGCGGTTTAATGTTACCACAATATCAATCATACCTTCTGGCCGAGGCTCTTCTTTCTTATGACCAGCTGTGTTGCCGGCATTACGCCCCATAGATTTTTCTGCTGCATTTACTGGCTGACCCTCAATCGAGATCAGTCTCAGGTGAATCTGAGGATTCATTCCCCACAAATGATTCACTAACACACTTTCCTTTGTTCCGACGAGTGTGTGTACGGCGGCGGACATCGAAGTATGCAATGGTGCTACACCGGGGCTGATATAGTCCACGGAGCCGAGAAAAGGAGAAGGTTTAAGGGACGTATCATCTTTCGTAAGCATTCCCCCCGCAGTTCCTGAGTCAATGCGCCAACTCCCCTGTAGACTCTCCAAGGAGAGATCTTCAATCTGTTTCGCATGAAGAACTTTGGATGAGACAAGCCTTATAGTAAACGGTCGTTCCAACCCTTCCTGAATAGAGTAGGGAATAATGACATAACTTTCTTCCGAAGAAAACTGCAAGTCGAGACAAAAGTTGTCAGGAGAAGCAAAGTCATCTCTTTGCCTAAACTGCTGGAAAGAATTCGGACAGTATTTGGATGCAATGGTACTCTGTGGGCTAGTCATCGTATCAAACACAATGTCACGCTGAGCAGGGTTCCAGACGCGCCCACGTTCCCCACGAGGGCGACGAAGAATTAGAAAATGAGAATGGGAGGGGGGAGGCAAGATTGGAGATCCTTGCTCAGTCTTCTCCAAAGCCTCTAACGAGGAGTTTTCTTTGCTGGGTGCATAGCAGTGCTGCATAAGTGTAACTGCTACGTTAACCAGCCCCTCTTTGGAGCTCGTCTCGTGAGCGACTGTAGCTTGTTGCTGGTCTTCCGACTCTTGTAGTGCCGCTTTCAGAGCAGCCATCATCGTAGCACGACTAGCTAGCTTTGCGTTCTTGGCATCCATTTTCGGTGCAGGAAGCTTTATACGAAACTGGGGATTAAAGAAAAACGAGGGGTCTGGGTCCTTGCAGCAAACGTGTCTGGCGACCTGTTGGCGACTGGGAACTATTTGTTCCTGAGAATCATCCGGAAACACTCGCGTCGGAGGGCCCGCAGCTGAGCGTCCTTCCCAAGCACCATCTATACCAACAAATTTGGAGGGAGTGTTCCAGAACTTTACGATATAGAATTCGTTAAAAGCATCCAAAGCATCTTTCCATTCACACCAGAAATAGTTGTCATCAGAGCGATCGAATTCGGCATCGGGAAGGTCCCATAGATGAGCCTCGATTTCAGGATATTCAGCCCATTCCAAGCTGTCATTACTCCAAGCTCCTTTCCATCGACTATTTTCCCAGGGGTTGCGGCACTTTAGTAAACGAGTTTTCGTTTTACCCGCCACTATAGAGTACACGAGTGGATACACTAAGTTATTTCGTAGGCCGTCTGTAGTATCCTTCGAAGCGCCCCATCCGCCATTGCATAACTGTGTAGCTAAGCGGCTCTTATCGTGCGACCCTTTGCTGGAAAACGCACTGAATTTTTTATTAGAGGCAACAGATGTTCTCCCACTGGTTTTACGTTGCTTATTTGCGACACTCTGGGGACCGCCGGTGGATGCCACTGTTGCTCTAACACTTGTTTGCGGAGCTGAATCTTGCCGTGAGCTTTGCGTTTCATAAGCCGAGCTCATATCCGATTTCATAGCTAAAACAATATGCCCCTCCTCATGGCACCTCTCGATCATCTCCCACAACTCTAAGCACTGTTCCTCAGACATGTTGCTGGGGAGCATTACTCTCTCGACAATGCCCCCTGAAAGTTCTGTTAGAGCTTGACACAAGAGACTAGGTGTGTAGCTGCGAGTTGCATCATTGTCGTCATCCTCCAAGAAAGCCTCAGTAAGAGTTGGTGGTGCAGCATGCATTCGTGCATAGCACCCCAAAAACTTTGCATATGCTTTTTGTAGCAATTGCGGCCATAATTCATCGGTATTTCTAGGATGGGAGAATAGAGGAACCTGAGTTTCCGAGTCGAAGGCATAAGGGAGTCGGGTATCGATAGTGATGGGTCTCCATTCTCCATCGAAAAAAAACCGGCATGTAGCAATTCCGACATCTAGAATGTCTTCGTCAGGCGTCTCCAGTAGACTTTCCAGATGCGTTTCACCAGCGGTTGCAATGGCAGCTACAGCGTTGTAGAACCAAGCGTCGCCAATCCACCCCTGCGGTAGATTCATGCTAGGTCAGCAAAGAGCCCGTCCTCAACAGAAAGCGTTAGAGGGGAACGCACCAGAGAAAAATTTGTTGCCCGCGGATCAGTTTGAATGACTGTTGGCGTTTCCGAATACTCGTGAGGATATAGCCTGGATCACGCAGAGATAGATATTCGGTAATGTACTAGGGATGTCGCAAGAACCGGCTGCCGCACTCACCATATGAGCTTAAAAATGTTTCCCTCCGCACGAGGTGTGCTTCCGCTACCTTCGGACGCATCTGCACCAAAGTTGTCCTCTCCTGAAAGGCTCCCAGAGCCATCAGATCGGTTCCGCTTGGGAGACTTCGAGGGCGAAGTACCCATGGAGCTCAAGAGCTTCGGCGGTGTAGCGTACGCAAACAACGGTGTCGGAGCATTCTGCACGATAAGGACAAGAATGAATACTAATTCGACGTGTGTGAGAGGAGATAAATGTATAATGAACGTACTTCGCCTGCGTAAATGGACCTGATATTGCCAGCGAAGTGAGGGTCTGCATGCCGCCGATTCCCACTAGCTCGCAGACGCTGGACTATGTCCTCCTCTGTTTCCTCCACAAACGAAGACATTGTGAGCTCGCTGATCACTGGCTCTTCCAGTCTATAGCGCCAGCAAATCAACTTGAAGTGCCTTACAACACCTTGTACACAGCATGGCGAATTAGCGCGCGTCTCTAACGGATGCTCCGGAAGACGTTCACAAGGGACGTTCACAAGCCGGACTGGGTGACTGGGTAATGCGTGCGTACATGTATAGTAATAAGTAGGCTGTAGGAAAAAGAAAACCAAAAAGAATGCGGCGAAGATCCACGGTGATGCAACAAGTCATGCTTGGTTCCGCGCAACAGTAGCGATGAGCAGCTTCAACAGCTCATTCGGCTGGTGTGCCACTCAAGCAGGTTTGACTTGAGTGTCGTCGTCGAAGTCCTCCTTTCCTTTGAGCAATATCAGCCAGGCATGAAAGCAAATGAGCCCGATGAGTGAATGTGGGTCTTTTCGGATGTGCATCAGTCGTAGTGCCGCTGTCAATCGTGTGGTGGTTAGTGCTGGCACTGCTGGGTGGATGACTCGGCATCATAACTGTTGATCCGATGTACGAGTGCTGTTACAGTAGTTAATCATGTTTTGTGTAACAATTAAGCATAATGCTATTCAAAGGAAGCACGGAAAGCTATCCACTGCTTGTAGTGGTTGTCGTCTAAAACTGTCGAACTGGTTGTGATAGTGTCCCAACGAGCTTCATGCTAACTTCTACAAATGTGTGGCACAAACCGAAGTAGATACGTCAGATATATTGACGACTTGTTCTGTTTTAGCATTGCGACCCACTTTTTACTTTGTACAGTACACGGGGGCGTGCCGGGGACGACGGTACATCCCAAACTCCGTGGGGGTCTACGCGAACATTCGGGCCGCGAGAAATACTGTATTCATTTTGAAGGAAGTTAATGGATTGACCAGGGCACCTCCAAGAACGTGTTTTTGTATCGTTAAAAGTGCACATACACTTGGGAATAGAGCTTCGTTTGCAAGAGTTGTGAGTGTTTGCTGACCCATCTAGATGGCGGAAGACGTCCAAGATCGCATACCGGAAGACACCAGGCGTGGGGAACCTGAGCAAGACACCACCTCCCATAATGTAAGACGGACACCTTTCAACTCATATGACGAACGTCAGCGCAAGTCTACAGCTCAGCAGGTTGAGATGAGCAAACACATAGGACCGAACCAAGACCAAGATGCTGAATTCGCGCAGAACGAAGCAGCTTTCGAAAGCGACGGTAAGATTCAGCGGACCGGCGTCGTTCTTGAGTCAGACTTGGAAGAAGACTACAGAAGAGACATGAAGCATGTGTTGATGACAATGGTCCACCACGGAGTAGAAAATATCCACGGCGCATGGTGGCGCATCGTCCTTCGAGGAGTCCTTGCAGGTGCTTACATTGGATTCGGAGCAGCGCTTAGTGTAGTTCTCGCTCAAGGAATTGAGTGGGAAGGAAGCCGCCGCTTGATGCTGGGGATTGGGTTTACTGCTGGGTTCAGCTTGGTGGTTCTTTCTGGTAAGCTAAGAGAACGTGCGACAATAACCTGTTAGAATGTCAGCTGTCATTTAGTGTTGCTGCTGCAGGAGCTGCGCTGTTTACCGAAATCAACGTCACCATTCCTGTCATGCTCTTAGCACACCGGCGTTCCCCTATTCTAAAAAGTGTTGTGTGGAAGGCGGTCCGGTTCTGGCTGTTGGCTTTCATTGCCAACATTGTCGGGGGCTTCATCGTCAGCGGTATGATCATAGGTGCAGGAATGTTCCAGACTGACGCTGAACAAGGTGAACTAAGTGATCAACTGGCTGTTGACGAACTTACAAAAATTGTGAAGAAGAAACTGAGAGACTCGGATAATGGTGCCACCGGTTGGTTTGAAGTACTTGCTTCTGGTATTGTGGGGAACTGGGTAGTGGGTATGGCGGCAATAAACGCGATGTCCGCACGGACTGTTCCTGGTATCGTTATAGGAGTGTTTATTCCCGTACTACTATTTGTTTCACTTGGTGCACAACATGGTCCCGTAAACCTAGGTTATTTCGCCTTAGCATCTATTCGGGATGAAAGTGGAATTGAAGCTGACGACGTCATTTGGAGAAACCTTATCCCTTCGTACTTAGGTAACTGGCTCGGCGGCATCCTATTTGATGCCGTGACATACTACCTCATTTACATGTGTAACATCGATGGCGGTATCCAGGTTGACACTGGTACTGAGCTGGTCCACCAACTCTCTACCAAAGGTAAGCGCAAGCAGGCTGATGTGGAGAACCAAAACGGAAAGGAAGGAGATGGAGGTAACCAAGTTCACATTGAGCGTGAGTAATTCACGACTAATTTGAATGAAATCCACAAAGGGCATACTGACTACCGGCAACACCACCATACTATGGAGTATCGTGCCCCTTGTCTCATCGTCTGTTGAATCATCAGAACCTCTCAAAAGTCTATGGAGGGCATACTCCAAACTCTCCGAAAACAAATCATTTTCAAAGGATTCAGCGACACAAACAGTGTTAAGTCCATTCTTGACGTATGTCACGTGGCTTGCCACCATTCTGCATCCCCGCTTGTGGTAAACGGGATACGCTTGCTGATTGCCCTGTTTGAACACTCCGACCACACCGTTGTTTGCGTAAGCTACACCGCCGAAGCTCTTGAATTCCATGGGTACCTCGTCACATGGCGAATGAGCCCGCCTCTGTAACCAATGGACAAGGGACGTTCACAAAGCGGATCCAAGCCAGGCAAGCCTTACCATACATGTACTGACGGTGATGCGGTCAACTTCCCGGCCGGTGGGCTATCTGACACATTTGTGTGTGTGCAACAAGTGTCTGTTGGTTCCGCGCAACTGCAGTCAGCGATGAGCAGCTTCCTTGGTACGAACAGCTCATTCGGCTGGTATGCCACTCAAACAGGTGTTTTGACTTGAGTGTCGGAGGAGAAGTGCTCCTTTCCTTTGCTGGAGCGATATCAGCCAGGCATGAAAGCAAATGAGCCCGATGAGTGAGTGTGGGTCTTTCCGGATGTGATGAAGGCACTGCTGGGGTGGATGGCTAGGCATCATGGCTGTTCATCCGATGTACGAGTGCTAAAATGAAGGTAATTAATCATGTTGTATGTAACAAGTAAGCATAGGGAGCACGGAACGCTATCCACTGCTTGCAGGGGTCTAAAATTGTCGAACTGGTTGTGCAAGTTCGGGTCCCAACGAGTGTGCAATGTGTAGACAAACCGAAGTGGACACATCAGGTATATCGACAACTTGTTCTGTTTAAGCATTGCGACCCACTTTTTACTTTGTACACGGGGTCGTCGTCCCCGTGGTACTCCGACGACCGTTCCAAGAATTCTGCGCGAACATGCAGAACTATCCGTCCGGGATTCGTCCCGGACAGCGAGAGGAATTCATTCTGAGGGAAGCTAGATGGATTGACAGGGCAACACCGAAAACACGTTTTAGTATCATTAAAAGTGCACATACACATGGAAATAGAGCTTCGTTTGCGAGAGTTGTGAGTGTTTGCTGACCCATCTAGATGGCGGAAGACGGCCAAGACCGCGTACCCGAAGACACCAGGCGTGGGGGACCTGAGCAAGACACCACCTCCCATAATGTAAGACGGACAACTCAAAACTCATACGACGAACATCAGCGCAAGTATACAGCACAGCAGGTTGAGATGAGCAAACACATAGGACCGAACCAAGACCAAGATGCTGAATTCGCGCAGAACGAAGCAGCTTTCGAAAGCGACGGTAAGATTCAGCGGACCGGCGTCATTCTTGAGTCAGACTTGAAAGAAGACTACAGAAGAGACATGAAGCATGTGTTGATGACAATGGTCCACCACGGAGTAGAAAATATCCACGGCGCATGGTGGCGCATCGTCCTTCGAGGAGTCCTTGCAGGTGCTTACATTGGATTCGGAGCAGCGCTTAGTGTAGTTCTCGCTCAAGGAATTGAGTGGGAAGGAAGCCGCCGCTTGATGCTGGGGATTGGGTTTGCTGCTGGGTTCAGCTTGGTGATCCTTTCTGGTAAGCTAAGAGAACGTGCGACAATAACCTGTTAGAATGTCAGCTATCATTTAGTTTTGCTGCTCCAGGAGCTGCGCTGTTTACCGAAATCAACGTCACCATTCCTGTCATGCTCTTAGCACACCGGCGTTCCCCTGTTTTAAAACGTGTTGTGTGGAAGGCGGTCCGGTTCTGGCTGTTGGCTTTCATTGCCAACATTGTAGGGGGCTTCATCGTCAGCGGTATGATCATAGGTGCAGGAATGTTCCAGACTGACGCTGAACAAGGTGAACTAAGTGATCAACTGGCTGTTGACGAACTTACAAAAATTGTGAAGAAGAAACTGAGAGACTCGGATAATGGTGCTACCGGTTGGTTTGAAGTACTTGCTTCTGGTATTGTAGGGAACTGGCTAGTGGGCATGGCGGCAATAAACGCGATGTCCGCACGGACTGTTCCTGGTATCGTTATAGGAGTGTTTATTCCCGTACTACTATTTGTTTCACTTGGTGCACAGCATGGTCCGGCAAATCTGGGTTACTTCGCCTTAGCATCTATTCGGGATGAAAGTGGAATTGAAGCTGACGACGTCATTTGGGGCAACCGTATCCCTTCGTACTTGGGTAACTGGCTCGGCGCCATCGTATTTGATGCCGTGACATACTACCTCATTTACATGTGTAACATCGATGGCGGTATCCAGGTTGACACTGGTACTGAACTGGTCCACCAACTCTCTA
The DNA here is from genome assembly GCA_001687465.1 of Halocafeteria seosinensis. NCBI lineage: Eukaryota > Bigyra > Bicosoecida > Halocafeteria > Halocafeteria seosinensis. The sequence goes on from LVLI01000393.1 coordinate 31,777, forward strand.
CCAAAGGTAAGCGCAAGCAGGCTGATGTGGAGAACCAAAGCGGAAACGAAGGAGATAGCCAAGTTCACATTGAGCGTGAGTAATTCACGACTAATTTGAATGAAATCCACAAAGGGCATACTGACTGCCGGCAACACCACCATACTATGGAGAATCGTAACCCTTGTCTCATCGTCTGTTTAATCATCGTATAACGCTGATCGAGAGATGTATGGTATAATTCAACATAGGCTCAATATGGTATGGCTGCAAAACACCTTTTGTGAAGTACACTTCTTGTCATTGTTGCCAGCCTTAAAAGCGAAGACGCATCATGGTTTTTGTCGCAACGCCGTATTATTATGTTGTAACACTCTCGTGCAAGGATTTTCGACATGGAGTCTACGCTATACGATGGAGAAATGCCTGGCACGCCAACTTCAACCTACTACGGACTGCCTAAAGACAGCATAGTTCATTCTTAAACGTAGTGGTTGAAACAAAATAAAAGGCGGTCAGACAGTCTCCTTCATTCAATTACTCATTGTATTGCTATCAACTTGAGGAAAAAAGATAGAGATTGCAAAGCGAAGAGGGATTTTCCCAGCGGGATTTCTATGACCTTTTTTGCTCGCCTTTGACCTCCCCTCGGATAGGACCCACTGTTCGTACTTCAACTAAGCGCCGGTGTGCGTTCTCTTTGGTCGTTAATATAGTATCATGGAGTTCTATCCCTCGCCCTCCTCGGCCTCATATTGCTCTCAAGGAGTATCTTCGTCCGGAGTGACCGCCACATCACGACAACAGAGCTCCTGTGGAGCACAAGCTCAGATTTTCTCCTCCCCGGAACCTGCCGGAGCGCATCGGGACATTACCTTTCGTGATCGTTCCAATACAGTGCACCATCGTGACGGCAGCACTAGTGCATGCAACCAACGAAATGATACGAATGGAAGTGGCCGCCAATTTGCTGCAAATACGCTTTCTTTGGGCTCGAAAGTGAACAGCACCGGTGGGAAACGCAACGACTTTGGACGGAGAAAGTTGGCTTCTAAACGACATGCTGACGATATGCCCATGTCTATCCATGCTTTTTCCTCATCAGGGAATGGCTACGACGGTCTACTGACCAGTTCGCACTTTAGTGCAGAAGATGAGAATAGTGAAGATTTTGGTCTGCGAGACGATGCTGTCTGTCTAATTAAAAGGGTGAAGTACGTATGAGCGGTCTTCGTATACGACTGACATGGATTGGTTCTTAACGAAATGATGTGACATACAGAGCGGAAGAAACGGATGATGAAGGTGAGAATTCAGCCAATAAGAAGGTATTCACAGAGGCTGATTTATCGGTTGAGCAGCAGCGACATCAGGCTGACTTGGCGCGGTTAGAGTGAGTCAAACCTGAAATGGAATTGCTGATAATGTAAACAGCGAACATTTTGATAAATTGTGCAGGACACAAGCTGAGCTATACTCAATAAGGAAAGAAAGGGAGGTGAGAAACTTGAAGGAAGAACTGGAGGAGAGTAAGGCCTCCATTCGAGGGATGAGACAACTTATCGAGGCCGCCGCGTCCGAGCGCGGGAAGTTACAAAGTGAGAATAAGGTGTTAAAACGAGCAGTTGCTACCCAAAATCAGCAAATTTCTCAATGCAATCACTCAATCGAAGTACGTGCCCTTTTGTAGATGTATATTTCATTATTGTACTTAGACCGATCTCTTTACTACAGGAGAAAGACAAGACTATCCAGGAACAACGCGAGCAACTCGGTTACCTGCGGCAACTGACGATGCAGCTATTGACGAGTTTGCAAGAACAGCCCGGTGCAGGTTCTGACAACTCGGCCAGGGACGATGGCGACGACGATGGGGGTCCTAGTGCCCCGGGTAATGATAACGGACCATTCTTCGGAACGGTGCACTGAGGTGATTGTAGTGCTCTCAAAAGATGTCTAAGGAGATACATATAATTTGCGGTTAGTCAATGGCTAAGACACCGTGTTCATATCTATATGGGCATCACCAACTACTAGCTGTGGAAATGCCTAAAGCGTACTCTATTTTCTTACCGTCTGTGACTGCCAAATCTATAGCACGGAGCGCTTCTTTAACTGGGCGATTCTGTTCATGGCCATTGTGAATGATGGATCGTAAATTTTGGGCTCTTTCCTCGTAATCTTCACTGAGGCCGGCGAGCGCTGGTGCACCGAAACGTGACAACTCGTGTTGTGCCAACTTGTTCTTATCAATAACACTATCCAAGATTCTAAGTAACAACGATACCATTTCGGCAGTGGTCTCAACTTCTGTTTCCGTGTTCACTGATTCGTCGTGCTTCTTAATTCGGGAACGCGGCACCTTGCTCTTAAGTTCCCTTAATTCCTTTTGGTGGACTGCTCTCTCCGACAACACTTCAGATTCAGTTTGGCTAAGTTTGTTCTTTTTTATACTTAACAGTCGCTTCAAGTTCTTAATTCTCTGTGTTTGTCTCGCTAATAATCGTTTCCTAGACGCTGCATTTTGCTTCATACTCTCCACTGCATTCAATACAACTCTGAAGAAAGGCTGTGCATCTGGCCACCGGAGTCGAATAGGACAGCTTTCGTCCTCCACCTCTCCAAAAAGTTGCCGCAGAGCCTTAATTAAGAATGAGTACAAGATGTTCGTCTCATGCTTGGGATTTGGCTGAATTCCCTCCGCAAGCAACTCTTTCACTAACGCAAAATTATCATCATGATGCACAAGCCGCCGAAGCAGTGCAACACGATTAAGATACACTCTCAGCAACTTCCGTATTCTTGCAAGTTCCTGTCGTCGCCTCCTGCAAGAGGGATTCGGACAAAACCAGGAGAACTCAAACCGCGGAGCGCAACCTAGATGAGATCGACACTGCTTCAAATATTGCTGGTGCTTGCTCTTTGCTCCCAGGAATCCTGTCCGCGTCCTCGAGGGCTTTCTGGATTTGCTTCGCGAGCATCTACTACGTCTACGGTCTTCCGTGCCTGAAGGCTTCCTACCCATTCGTTCGGAGTTTGCATCGACGTGTTGGTGTCGTGGTCGCTGTCGGTCTTTCACACTTTGGAAAATGTCGGAAAGCATTAACTCGGAACTCTGGTTACAGGGAACTTCAGCATGTTGGGAGGTTCCACTAGGATGTTGACTCCTTAGTTTCCATCGGTGAAGGTAAACTGACAGTAGCAGCTTTCGACGAAGCCTGAGAAACAAACTTACCAAGGAATGCGAGCAGACTCTTAAGTAGCTCTTTTCACTGGGCTCAATCGAGAGCGAGGTGACATGCGAATGAAAGGAGAGCGATGAAAGAGACGGGGAGTTCTCCATTTGCGTTACCACCGATCGCGTAGTCTGCGGCTTTCTGGACCTCGTTACTGTTTTTATAGGCGAGTGTCCAGGAAATTGACTGTGAGCAGTTGCTTGAGGGTGGCGAATGGTGATCTGTGTAGGATTGCGGGAGATATGTTGGAGATCATGGGAACAAATTCTCGACCCATAGGAAAGAGAAGGAAGCACGGCGGGTGGCACCGAATTCGACAAGACTGCGCTAACGTGACTGCATTGCACAGGGGAAGAACTGGATACTTCCATTTTTACAGCCGTCTTTGCTTCCAAAGCTTGAGTAGGCAAATTGGAAGCTATCTCCGCCCAACACACAGTCGAGCAGAGAGATGGATCTGTATCAGCATTCTGGGACACGCGACGCTCCCCGTCGCTGTCACCTTCGATAGGAGAATATCTAGTGAGAGGATGAATAGTTCTGAAGTGAGGCCATCCATCTTGCACTCTGCTACTCCGGGGACAGCTGGCGGTTGTGGCTGCACCATCCTGCTGAACAGCAAGTTCATCCACATATTGTCTCGCAGTACATGTGGTCGGACCGATGCCAGGTGATTCCCTCGTCGACGAGGGCACAGTGGTGCTACTTGGCAGTGTAGTCGTGACAACTGCACGCTCTTTTGCGGATGAGCTAGGAGAGACAGCTACCAACTTTTCTGTCTCTTCGCCATTCATCCAGCTGCTACGGTCCACTGGTTTTGAAGCCTCCAAGCCTTGAGCAAAGTGCTGGGGCTCCGCGGTAATGGACCTTGTATCCGCTCCATGCTCACCTGTACTTTGTTGCATTCTGGTAACATGTCGGTTGCCAATACGTGCTATGCTTCGTTCTGCGCTAGTTCCAGGGCTCTGAACTGGCTCAACGGTGTCAATTTGACCGTTCGCTCGGCATCCCATTTCGCCAAGAACGACAGTACGGAAACCTGTGGTTTCAAAGACGGTCGCAGTGTCTGTTGGAGTTGAATGAGAACCTCGTTCTTGGCGATAGGCTTTTGTTCCCTGCTGGATCGAGACGTTTTCCCGTAGCTCACGAACCTGGTTAGAACTATCGTCTCTCGAATGCTCTGGTGCGTAATTCTCACTAGATTCTTCTTCCGGAAAATACCCAAGATCTGAGGATGAAACCACCTGAGGCACCGTGGGAAGACGAAGATTACCATACAGCACGGATGAGTCGTTACTTAAGGCGGGAGTCCGCACTCCGAATGCTGACTCTGCGATACCTACTTTATTCAGAGAAATAGAATCAATCCGTCGCAGGTATTCAGGGCCAGAATTGACATCGTAACCCAATTCATTGTTACCTACATGTATATGCTTGCTACTCTGCGTATTGCTTAGTGGTGCAGGAACATAGCTGTCATGCAAGACCGCAAATTTTTGCAAGTCTCCGATATGCACTCCTGCCTTCACCGAAGCGTTTAGGGTGTGGTCTTGGTGTCCCGACGAAATACTGGTTGCTTGCGTATTAAGCCCCATTTTCGATGAAACGCTGTATGAGTTCTGTTGTATCTGCACAGCTGCGGCATGAGTGGAGCCTGACACACCCCCGGTGTTGTTGCTCCATGAAGAATACAAATCCTGCTCCTTTGATCGCTCGTCAGATTCGGAATCTTCGAACATCGCCCCAAGAGAAATGCTCTGGAGAGATGTTGAGCCTTCCAAGGAATATGCTTGAGGATGGCTAGCAATACTTGATCCGTTACCCGTATCGGCTGCGATTGTTTCCGAACTCACTCTCTCGTCTATGCCTGTTCGCGTGAGACGGCCCAGGATCTCTCGTTCAGATTGAGCAACGCGCTCTGGGGATATTGATACCTGGTGGGCTCGCCCAGTTTGGAGTGCGAATTCTCTCGAGCGATTTTCAACATATATGGCTTCCAAACACGTCGTATTGTGCTGGCTTCTGTTCACACCAGGGCAAATGATGGAGACAGAGCGTACTTCTGAATTATTCGCACTGGCAGAGGCAGCGGTTGATGGAACAATATCCCCAACTCGGACATCACAAGAATCGGTAGATTGGTGAGCAGCGGAAACCCTCTCGCATGAAATACGGTCTGCTGTTATAAGGCCTGAAAACGATCGTGAAGAGCTACTGATAGAATACTCCGGAATGTCGTTCAACGAGGTGCAAACAGGTATCACTGACTCTTCACGTGTCCCGGGTTCTGTCGGTGCTTGCCGGAAGATGGGATGTGGTGATAGCGAAGCGTCCTGAACCTGCTGCCAAGCAACCTGGCTAGATCCTGTTGCGGATTTACGAGACTTACTCCCTTGCGTCAAAAGGCCATGTTGTTGACGGCATGGAAGGGACGTCGAAGCCCTTGCAGATCCATCAGAGTGGTGACATTCCGGCAATTCACCAACATTGATTACTTTCCCAGAAACAGGCAATTCATCTTCCCAGTCTGTCGCAGCTGCACTTCTATTCGAACGAGGTGTAGGATCGTTGAACGTTTGACCGTCCGAAGGCTCCGTAAGTCTTCTAGTGTAACTCGGCGCTGCGCTGGACGATACGGTAGTACCCTCAAAGCTGAATGGACTGATGGATACACTGATAGACCTAGTGAAGCCTACGTTCCAATTTTTTCTGACGGCCGGGTCTTCTCTATCGCGTCCAATGAGCGGCATCTTAGCAGCAGTTTGCGCCTGTATACCATTCGAGGCGCTTGGTTGGATTCCACAGCTGAGGACGTTCGAACACGTCTTCAAAGTTGGTGAGTTTACCCACGACATCTCATGGGTAGCATGTCTCGCTTGAATGGCATTCGAATCTTTCGGAATGATTTCAACTCCAAGGACATTCGAAGAGCTTACCAATGTTGTTGAAGGAGTTGCGCTCCCAGCAGATGGTATCGCTTCCATCAGCACTCTGCAGTTCACACGTGGGGAGTATGTCGGCTTGACGACCACCTCTTGTTCCTTTTGTCTGCGAGGAAAATGTACGACGTGCCTACCCGTTTTCCGGCTTGAACGATTACAAAGAGCAGGAAAACCTCGCTGTGTCTCCTTATGAGTGAACCGCTGCAATTTTTCGGTTTGGCGTTTGAGCATTTCCTCGAGCATCCGCATATGCCGATGCCGGGAAGCTAAGGTCCGATACATTTGGACAACCTGTTCAAAGCAGGAACTATAGCCACTGAGTTCTGGGAAGCGTCTTGAAAACTCCTCGTACGCTTGTCGTGTCAACGAGTGAATGTACGACCGGAGTACCCGATTTTCATGTAGCACCTCGCTATAAGAGAGCTCCGCTTCTCCAGTGCCTTCCGACATAGTTAGGCCATCTCTGAGCACTGTGTTTAGCCGCTTCAACGCAGATGCCTCTGAGCGGTATGCGTGTTGCACTTTTTGCTGAGAGTCCTCTATCTCAGAGAGGAGACGGAAAAGGAAACTCGAGGACAACTTGAAACTCAGTGCGTGATTGTAAGTTCCTGTTTCTCCTTCCTGTCCATCCTCCAGCCACCGCTTTGCTTGCTCACGAAACTTAGAAGCGTCAAAGTTTCCGACTGAAGACGCAGTTAGGAAACTATCGGCGGGTGAGCCTCCTTCTTCATTTCTTGAGTACTGAGAAAACGCAACAAATGAACGGTTAGACTCAAAGAAATGCGTTTGAGTTGACACAGTCCTCTGCTGCTTTTTAGGAGTAGCTGTGGAGCCTACTCCACTAAATTTACGGAGTATATTTGTCCAAATGGACGACTGAAATTGCCCTTCCATTCTGTTGCATATGGCGTCTACGTTGGTGCTAAACGTGTCCATCACGGATGCTACATCCACACCCTTGCGAGTGTTGGGCTGCTGTCCGTTGCACACTGGAATTACAGTTGACAGTAGACTATCAATTCTATTACGTATCCCTGATAGTAACTGAGCAACACCAGTATCGTGTTGGAGTTCCACATTCTTAGTCGCGGCCAGCTCCAGGTGCTGCTCGTGTTCCTCTTCAAGCCTATCACAGAGACCTGACATCTCACGGGATGTGAACTTTGCAAGCAGTAGGTCTCTTGGCGTTCTTGTGTCCCTCTCGGACAGGAAGCTTTGGATATGATCAACGATACTTGGTGCAACTCCTGGATCCGGCGTGCTATATTTGACATGTTTTGGATTGTTTGAGTTCTTTTGCATCTGAACCGACCTTAATGGGGCATATTCAGTATGGAATTTGCTTGACTCGATGTCGGTTTTGATAGCTTCTAACTCTTTCCGGATGGTACTATTTACGTTCTGCTGGTCAATAAAAGCGTCCTCAGTGACAAGCGCTTCGCTTAGTTGGAGATGTGTGCAAATGGACTGCCTCTCTAGCTCCAAGCAATGCTTCTCAAGTTGAATACAATACCGATAGAAGAAATGGATCATGTCCACCAGAGAGTTCTCTTCAAAAGAAGTATGATTTTCAAGCTGGTTCTTTACGTAATCATGTGATTGTTTCAAGAAAGCCTCAAGTCTGTTTCTCCAAGACTCACTCTCTTGCCGAAGGCCGTCCACTATTGCGGAAACGCGCCTTTTTCCATTATTCAACAGTGAATTGTTGCAGTTGCTCTGTGATGGAGTTGAACGACCTTCATCTGCATTTGCCTGCGTCTCCGAGGCCACGGGGTATTTTGCACGACAATCGCTGGGACGCTGTGAACAGCGCCGCCTTAGGCGACGCTGGAAAACGGAAGCAAGAGTTTGCCATTTGAGTGAGACGGAGGTGAGTTTGAGCACATGTTCTCGTAAGTAGTGGAGGCCGTAGACGCTGTCCATCGAGCTGCTGTCTTGGATTTTCTGTACAGTGTCTGTGAGTGTGTTCAACTGTTCATCTCGACTTCGTAAACACTCCTGGAGCTCGTAGCGCTGATGCTGTTCTGCATGTATTCTTTGCCGTAGTTTGTTCAGAGCATCTTGATAATAATTCTCCGTTTGTAGTCTTAGATCTTTCTCATTTCTAAGCTGCCGAGTCAATTCTTCGATTTCAGTTTGCCCTGCAGACAACTGCTGTGAGTACACGTCTTGTTGAGTGTGTCCCACCATATCATCGGTGTATCGCAAACCATTCACCATAGAGATGCAGTTGGCTGCGCTGAATTGCAACCTTGTTCGGTCAAGCTCTCTTCGAAGCGAATAGTATTCCTGCAATACACTCTCCAAGAATCCTATCCTGGAGGCTACATGGGTCTCACGATGGTCGGCTGTGTCCTCCTGAAACTGCAATTGACATGCTCGCCTCAATTCTTCGAGTGCACGATGGGGTTCGAATAGTCTACCGGAGTTCAGATACCGAATACAAGCGTGAAGCTCTTTTACACTTGCTTCCGATCGCAAGATGTCTATCATTGCCTGCATCGCATTCCCAACGAATCTTCGTAATCGTGTTTCGTCCCAGCCGCGACTCTTGTCACCAAGTATCTGGCTCATGAACTTTTCCACCCAATTATACTGGTTCCCGTTTTGAGCAGAATAGCTACTTAGTTGGACGCGTGAGGCTTCTTTGATTGCTTCAAGTAGCTCTTCGTAGTTGGTTGATTGAGCGACGTTGGACGTGTAAAATCTCCTCATCAACCGACTCAACCAATCAAGAGAGCGATCACGAAAATCCACACGGTGCTTAAAGAGGTTAGACTGTTTTGCAGCGTCCAGCTCGCGAACTGTTGTTCTTTTACGTCCATCGCGAGCGACATTGGGAGTAGCGGAGATTTCCGTAGATCCGGTAGGCAGAGCCCGACAAACGATGACCTCTACTTCCGCTCTAATCTGTGACAGTGTGTTGACCGCAGGCTTCTCATGAAAAGGAGGCGGTAAAACTTTCGCATAAGTTGTCCCAAGGTCGCGCACAAGTTCTGAAAGTTGAGCACGCATGTTTTGATAAGAGGTAATCGCCTCTCCCGAAAATTCTTGAAGTAACGTTACTAGATGTTCGTTACGTTGTGTAGCAGCCACGCGGGCTGCTTCACTAAGTGCAAAATCGTCGAGTTGTGAAACGAGATAAGTGTTAGTACTGTGACGTCTGCTGAAAGCACCCGACTGGCGGTGCTGCTCTTCAGCAGGTTCAACAGTCTTCTTTGTCCCACTTTCAACTCCAACAAACGACAATAAATCCAACAAACGTTCATCTGTTAGTTCTGCAATTGCCTTAGTCTTCTGCGTGGTTTCGATAGAACTGTGTATCGAGCGATGGAAACGAAATAGCGCCTCCCGCTGGAAGCCGACAACCTCCCGTAGTGACCGAACCACGGAGAATGCCACGGCAGAGTGGCGTTGCAGACTCCATCGTCTCTCCAATTCAGCACACCAGTTAATAAATCCTGTACAAAACATATGAACAGTTGACTTCCGCAGCAATACTGTGTCCCTTTGTGGCTTTACATCCTGGTTATCCTCGATTACCTTCTGCCGCAATTCTTCTATAGAATCCTTTACTTCCGAGAATTCCTCAAAGCGTGTGTCTTGCTTTACGCCATCTCGGCCTTGCGGAGTGAACTGTGAAGACCAAGATTCGCAGGAACGCACCAGTCCACGAATTTCGGAATCTTGCGAATCCAGAAGATCTCGCAGAATACTGCATCGAGAGCAAGTGTCCTTAGGGAGCAAGTCCTGCTCGTCCGGACCAAACGAAGGTCGCCCTTCTTCAGAGCTTGCTTCGTCACTCCCTGATACTGCATCTAAGCTTGCGCTAAGCTGCTGAAGCCGCTTACGAAGTAATTGGTTCTGGTATTTCAGTTCTGTGTTTTCCTCTTCCAGAGAGCGTCCCCTTGCGGTGTTCGAAGCCACTGTAGGTTGACCACCGTCATCTTGCCTCTGTGGAATATGTAGCGGATCAGACTGAGAGTCTGCTCGACGCGGGACAATTCGACCACAAACTGTGATTTTCTTCTCGGAGAAATTACCTCCTCGAAAAAACAAGTAGTCTCGGAAATGCTTCGCCTGCGTACCCACTACCCGAAAACTCGTGAGTTCGATCTGCACGGTAACTTCACAGGAGGCTCCTGGAGTTAGTCGTATGTTCTTGGGGGTGATTTTATACCTGCTAGGCGTCGTCGAGAATGCCTGGAACCGCACATTCTTGTCTTGGGAAACATTTGTTACTCGTAAAGTCCTCTGTACGTAAGATTGCCGCCCCAAGTCCCCATCACCCACCACATGCAGGTGGCGCTGATTCGTCTCCTCATTCACGCTCTTGACACATTGGATTTCTCCGAAATTAAGTGCATCCACATCCACATGGAGAACATCATGCTCTGGAGGCGAGGGACTGGACATCACGGCAGTATATGACCTCGAAATCTCTCCATATTTAGCAGCACCTCACCACTTCCAGGCGCCGTCTCACTCCTTCCCCCTTCGAGCAGAATTCCGGCATACAACCATGCTCACCGATACCAGCTCATAATACAGCATTCATCAAGTTTCCTATATCTATTCCCTCAGAGAATGAGTGAGCGAATGCACCTGAGTTTTCCTTTCATTTCATTGTATCTAAAGTAGACGAAAAGATTGCTCTATCTTGAGGTCTCCGGATTCAAATGCTCCGCTGCCTTATCCTCTATCGCAAGGAGGTGTTGCAGGACTCCTATAGCGAATTGTAGAGCAAGGTGAAGAGTATTGGATACAACTGTCTGTAGGGGACATTGTCTAACTCTCTAGAGAGGCGAAATGGCGAGTAGAGGAAAAACATCGACGCGTCGGCGTCGCAACGTGGAGGATGAGGACGATGACGTCAAGGATGAGCCACGAGACGAGGATGCTGCTAAGATGGGGACTACACATACGTCCGCTCCTCCGCAGTCTTTGAGTGAGCGAAGGAGACAAGCTGTTCAAGCTAAACAAGAGGTATGGGAAGAAAGTGTTGCGAACTACGTATTTCAAATTAATGTCCATTGTGTCCTTTTAGACTGCAGCTCATGGAGAGCCTCGGTCTACAAGACAATAAACGAGCCCTTGAGTCGAAAGCACAGGAGCTCAAGGCACAGGAAAGGAGGTCTCGAGAAGCACGAAAACGAGAGAAGAAGAAGGACTTCTCGTCGGGGCCCAAGAGGCGTTCCTTGCGTCAGCAGGGTATGACTCCCGAAGGATATGAATTACCACCGAATTACAATGATAATGTAAGTCGCTAGGCGTATGGAAGGATCGATTTGTTGACAAGTAATAAATTTGACTGCGCAACTTTCTCGTAAAGCAGAGGCCATCGTTTTTCACCCCTGGTGGTGGAGAGATAGAAGAGGAAGAAGACGTAGACGGCGATATGCTCGGTGACAATGCTGTGGATGATGAAATAGACGAGGGTAAGTAACCGGAGAAATAAGAGCTTTGGGGCAATATTTTGTCTCGTAGTTTTCCTGATGTTTGTTGCAGAATTAAGGAATAAGTTGGAAGAGTTACAAACTTGCCCGGTGAATCCGAATACACCTGGCAAAATACATTGGCCTGCGATTGATATCAAGGAGGACCACCACGTAATCAAGGCCGCTAAAGATCGTGTATACTCCCTCATGTTTCATCCTCGTACGGACAGAAAACTAGTTGTGAGCGGCCAGAAATGGGGAGGTGTCGCATTCTGGTTCCCCGATGTGGAGGAGGCGGAGGAGTCTGTGATTCTATGGCGCCCACATCGTCGCCCTGTGGCGTCGGTCATGTGTCCGTCCTCAAACCCGTCCCAACTTTATACTTCCAGCTACGATGGGAAAGTTCGGAGGTTCGACGCTGGAGCGCAGGTATGGCAGGAAATTCTTCCTTACGAGTCTCAACTGACATACTGCGATGTAACTTCCGATAATCGCCATCTTTTTGCCACTAATAAGGATGGAGAACTCATAAGCATCGATTTGCGGACTATTACATCACCACAGAAAGCAGTCGACAAGTTGAAAACCCCTCCACAGGAGGAACAAGAAGAGACGCCAAGCAAGAAGCGAAGGAAGAAAGCTCCGGAAGTCGTCGGTAAATCGGAAGTCAAAGAGGAAAAGTCTGAAGGTCATGAGGAAGAACGCGGAAATTACAGTTCTGCTGAAGAAGCTAAGACGTCTACTTTTGGGTTGCACTCTAAAAAGTCAGGGAGTGTCAGTGTAGATCCAAAGGGATCATACGTTCTCACTGCAGGTCACGACCAGACTGCCAAACTGTGGGACATTCGAATGGTACTTCCCTCTTCGAACAAGAAGAAAGTAGAGCCGTTTGCCACTCTGAACCACACCGGCGGAGTAACCTCAGCGTTTTATTCGCCCGTAAGCATCTACTTCCATCGCAGCGTATTTCCAGGGTACTACTTACGTTAGACATTCTTAATTTTTTTGGCTGCAGTCGGGCAACAAATGTGTTTCAACCTGTAATGACGATCGAATACGTATTTTTGATATGGATGCGATAAAGAAAGGGAGCTATGTAGACGCTAGCGTTAGCATTCGGCATAACAATCACACTGGTCGATGGCTGTCAAACTTCCGAACGATAGTAAGTTGTAAGATTGTATGGGTTTCTTTTCTACACGACTCGCCAACTTCAATCTGTACTTGCAGTGGGATCCACATGGCGATGACATAGTCGTAGTAGGAGCTATGGGAAGCCGAGCCGTGGAGGCATACTACGCGGGCAACGGTAAGCGACTGGCAGCTCGCACTAATCCAGATCGGCTGACTGCGGTTCCCACCTTGAACGCTGTACATCCAACCCTTCCGTTGGTCGCTTCGGCTACTGCCAGTGGAAGACTTCACTTGTGGACGTAAATATGCCGGACGGGACGTTCCCTTAATTTGCTCAAATTCATGCACATAACGTTCCTCCGTTCCTGTTAATGCACTACATACAACCACAAGGCTGTAGTACAGAACTGCTACTTCTACCCATCCCTCCATGGACCAGTTTCTCTGAACCAGAGACGTGAGCCATCGTATAAAGTAAGTTTCGAACCCGTATCTCCCCAACTCTCATGCTTCGTTTGGTACAATGAAATCCATACGATAAACGCCAATGTTATCACTGTGGAGCCGAAGAGGGAGTAGACGAGCCCTGCAAGTGAATCAGAAGCGAAGTTCCACACAACAATGAGCCCACGAGCCGCAAGTGAGAGACCACATACACTTCCTCAGTTCTGGCGAGACCTGTAAATTAAACACTTTTCGCCTAAAATAGATGAGATTTACTATCCATAGCCATGGTAAACAAGCCAGTCCTCCATAAAACAGTTTCCTCGCTATGCGTATCTGCTCCAATTCCACTTCCGGTGGCACCGTCGGAGTATCAGCGCTCTCATAGAACCCTGATGTGTCGTCTCGACGTCGAACAGGCTGATATTGCGCTGCAGCGCCTGCATCTCCTTGTTCCATATCTTGTGCCACAGGGGCCGGCCGGCGATTGCTCATTCCCAAGACCCCTCCTACCCACACTGGCAAAGCTCTGTACAACTGTTTTTATTACTACTCCGTATTAGCCAACCAGTCCCGGGGAACAGTGTATAGTAGACTCAATAGACGGCGAAGTTGAAGATGGACAAGTCGGCTTCCCATCCGGGGTGGAACCAAGCGGAAGAGCGGCGGATTATTACGTCAGACATGGACAGAGTTGCTGGTAGGCCCAGATCGAGAGGTTCATACTTTTTTTATGTCAGTTGTACCTCGTCTTTGAGGTGGCAAAAATGGCTTCGCAGCGAACAGACGATGGCAGCTCAGGAAGTCTTCTCGAGGAAGAAGCAGTCGACGGTACCGCTACAGGGTCAGTGATGTCTGTCAATGGCAATGGCCATGCGGCGGCAAGTGTGCCGAGTAAAAAGAACGCTGCCAAGTATGCAGCCCTGCCAACCGCCGAAAGTGGAAGCGAACCTCCGCCAGCTGCAGCGATTGAACACTCCAAGTGGACGGCGCAGTACAGGGCTCTTATGAAGAAACATTGGATACAGACACGTCAGCATAAGAAACAAACTTTGGCACAAATATGTTCACCTGTGCTAGTGACCATTCTGCTAGTCATCATGCAGCAAATTAGTAACTACGTCTTGAATCACAGCGGTAAGTTCCTATCTAGGATGGCGACACACACACACAAACTGGTTTCTTTCACTTCCGCCCTTGTTCGTGCCTCTTACAGAGCCATCGCCCCCTTCTGAGGAGATTCTGCCATTACAGGTAGGTGCCCCGCTTGAGGCTTCCAAGTCTTGGCACGATACGACAATAATATCTTCACAAAACCTCTCCGCAGCGTTGTATCCCCGGGGGCAACCAGCCTACTGTAGAATTTTGGAGAACTGACACCGCGAAATCAAAGAGCTCTGCAAAATGTCAGACAATAGTATATGCCCCGCAAACAGATGTCATCGACAAGTTCATGCGCAGGGTTGCCTCAGAGAATGGATTGTCATTTGACGAAGACTTTCTGCGACTGCCAGGGTTAGCGAATCTCACGGACCCAGACATTCAACATTGGTGCAATTCATCGACTACTACGTCAGATGAATATGTTTACTGTGATCCCACTTCAGGAGACCTGGAAGAATTGCTTAACAACAAACAAGGAGAAGATGATGACGGCATTCCTTCACCATTCCAAAGCTCCTCTGCATGTTTGCCTTGCGGATTTGTTCTTGACAATGATACGCTGACGAATTGGATACTGAATCATCCAAATTTTACACAAAACGTTGTTTTGTTCCCGATGCCCTACTTGGCATGCTCTCTTAGACCGTTTGATCTCCCGTGGACGGAAGGCATATGTGAAGAGTTTCTGGGGAAGAGTTTATCCACAAACTCCTACGTGATCTATTACAACTATACAATAGGGGAGTATCCGTTCTTTGAGAACGATCATGCAATGGAGGTGAAACGTGCTCTGGAGAAGGTTCACCTCTCGTCTTGCGCAGGCAACGATGTGGTACACCTAGACGTGAACTGGCGACAATATCCAACTCCAAAACCGCGTTTGAAGGGGTACGATGTCGTCGCTGCAAACGGTGGAGTTTGGTTTTATTTGCCTCCGATGATTATATTCTTCGTGATCCTAACCGAAGTTGTGGACGAAAAAGCATCAAAACTGCGGATTGGGATGAAGCAAATGGGACTCCGGGATAGCGTGTTCTGGGCGGCATGGTTTACTTACGGAGTCATCATGTGTTTAATTTCTTCATTGCTGCTTTGTATATGTGGTGTGATAGCCGATTTTTCTATATTTGTTAACAGCAACTTTGTGATTCCGTTGTTTTTGTTTTTCATCTTCGGGGTGGCGATGGTCGCTATTAGTTTTTTTCTGTCTACCTACATTTCGCGAACCAGGACAGCGCAGACCGTGGGTTACAGTATAGTACTCATGGGCTTCGTGTTTCAAGCAATTATGAGTTCAGGGTAAGTCTCCGATTTGTCTCATCTGCCCAGGTTTTAGGTTTGAAGTTGCCCGTTCTCTTTCCAGATATGGTGCATTGGTCGACATGTTGTATGATCCTGATATTGCTTCGTGGGTGCGTATTGTACGGGGAATCCTCACTATGTACCCTCCCTTCAATATGGCCAAAATGTTCTATGATATAAGTGCGAAGGCTGGGTCAGAACTGGACTTCACAGCGGGAATGATTGTCACCGGAAGTGGTTTCCATATCAGCGACCTATCACAAGGTAGACAAACCGAGCTGTTTGGCTACGATATTCATATTCCGCCTCCACAAGAAGCACTTGCCTTCTTGGTTTTAAACACTATTGTTTTCGTTGTGTGGGGCTACTACCAAGATATTATTTTCACGGGAGACCAAGGCCCTGGGCAGCACCCACTCTTCTTCATGTCTCCGCTAAAGCGTCTATGCTGTCGGAGGCACACAAACAAGACAAAATCCACAGCGTCGGCGTTCTTCCTCTGCAGTTTCTTTGTTTTGGAGTCTGTCCCGTTGATGTCGACTCTTCCAGTGAAGGAGGACATAAACGACCCTGGAGTTTGCGAAGAAGAAAGGGTTGCTGCGGATAAGAAAGATGAGACGGGAAATTCTATATTGGTGCGGATCGTTGATCTAGTCAAGATTTATAATGCTCAATCGTCGATCCTTGCGTTACCATGGAGACTCCTAAAAGGAATCTGTAAGTTTGTGGTTGCTCGGACTTATGCACTCACATGGGGAAATCGGGTGTACATACTTTCATGCTGCAACTCAAGAAGCAGAAAAGCTGCTACTGTGTATAATGATCCTCAAACAGTAGGTATTAATTCCGTGATGCCAGAACATGAGGCCGATAGGGAGACTCTTCTGGGAGAGTACTCGTATTTCTCGCGACGACTTTGTTGCCGGAGACATTCTAAGAGTGATAAAATGGAGGTAGACTCACTTCAAGACACCGGGCACGATCCTAATGTGGTCGCAGCCGTAAATGGAATGTCTTTTACAGTGAAGAAAGACGAAATATTCTGCCTCCTTGGGCACAATGGTGCGGGTAAGACGACGACACTGTCGATACTAACTGGGCTCTTCCAGGCAACAAGTGGAAGTGTTGAGGTCATGGGCCTAGATGTTGGAACCGGAGCGGACGTACGATCTGCGCAAAAATGCATGGGTGTGTGCCCTCAGCATGATATTCTATGGGCGGAATTATCGGCTTGCGAGCACCTAAGGGTGTTTGCGGCTATTAAGGGACTCCGAGGTGATGACGAGGCAAGGGAACGAGAAATCGAACGCGTGCTTCGCTTTGTCGACCTGTGGGACGTACGCGACCGTACTACAAATGCTTTTTCGGGTGGTATGAAACGCCGTTTAAGCTTAGCCATTAGTGCAATAGGCGATCCACAAGTACTATACCTTGATGAACCGGTAAGTTTTACGCTATTTTTGGTCCATCCTTCAGCGCGGTCTTGATCTCCCCTCTTGACGTTGCAGACGACGGGGATGGATCCTGTTAATCGGCGACAAGCATGGAGACTTATTCAGTCACTGAAAACCAATAGAGCTGTTATTCTTACGACTCATGATATGGTCGAGGCCGAAACTCTCAGTGATCGCGTTGGTATTATGGCCAATGGAAGGTTGTATGCGTTAGGTACCACTCTTCGATTAAAGAACAAATACGGCTCTGGTTACCGCCTGAATTTGACACTTGCGCAACCAAAAGGGAATACACAGGAGCAAGCGTTTCATAAGGAGTTAGCTCGTAGAATAATGGAGTTCCTTCGACGGAGGTTAGGAGAAAACCACGATAGCAAGGATAAACAATTCGCTTCCGCAAGGACTAACGCTGTTCGACTGATCAACCAAGACACGGGAGCGATTACAGTGGGACTTCCACCGGATGAACGATACATTACTAGCTTCCTGCAATTACTTCAGGAGTTGGAAGGACGATCAACCGACCATTGTCCAGAAGACTTGGAGTCACTGGAGAAGTTTAGAGGATCCCCACTAGAGTTTATCCGCGAATGGGGTGTATCGCACACTTCACTAGAGGATGTGTTTATTACTGTTAGTCGCATTGCTCAGTTTGAATTGGCTGTTGAATCGAACAGTGACTGGAAGGAAGACGGCGTGGATTCCGAAGAGCTTGAAGTAGGCGTCAAACATGATAACATTGGGGCCGAATCGACACTATCGGACCATTCCACTCCTCAATCGTTCAGTTACCGCGCTCTGATAAGGAAGAATATTACGTTGCAACTACGGCAACGCGGTCTTTGTCTCTGTCAGATCATCGCTCCCTTGACGGTAATCGGACTGCTCGTATTGTTGCAGTACATTGTCAAAAGTGAAGTTGGAGATACTAAGGAGGCCCTCGTTCCCTCTCTTATAGTACCTTTGAACCTCAACGATTGGAACGACTTCTCCACCTCCCTCGACAGCCACAGTTTCGATAGTGTCTTCAATAGCCTTCGTTTAACTCCTTACCAAAGTAGTCAGGAAGCTGCCGGATTTTCTCACTCTCCTGCTTCCAGACGACTTGGTATTGATAACGGGAAATATGGCAACTCTTTACCTGGGAATGAAAGCGATTGTTTTATGTTCTTCTACTACACAGTTTCTCCGGATACGGGCGGCAGTTCTTCGAAACAGGAACTGCGCAGAAAGGTTGGCTCACTTGACAAGGATGGATCTGGCAGTGGGCTACTAGGGACGATTCCTCAAAGCAACTGCACCCTCAAGAATGAATCGTCCAGGCAAGTCCCTTTCTTCGAATGGAGGATTTCCCCTGAAACAGCTTACAAGGATTTATATTCGATTTTAGAGTCATTTGATGACATCTCCATCCACGATATTCAGCGAAGACCTCCCTGTGCCTCCGGATCATGCCCGGCATATGAACTTCCGGATGGCTACTTGGACTTTCATGATCTCAGAAACGAAAGCAATCCCCGGCTAGCGTACACTTTTTCGGTGAATGACGTCAAGTATATTCCGTATCACCGGCCAAATAATTTCACTAGATTGGGGATACCTGACTTGCCGTCGTGGGTTCAACGGAGAGGTGTTACAATTACCCCTGCACGGCTTGGGTTAATGAACTATGTCTCACTGTCTTTCGAGAAGCATATGTGTGGGGGCCACACTTTGGACATACCGTCCTCTTGGATGGATAATCCTCTGTTTCAGCTGATAGAACAGCTGCTAGAAACACGGGCAGTCGCGACATTGCCGGTCAAGGAATCACAAAATCCAATGCAGATTGTTGAGGTATTTGGGTCGTTTCTATATCCCATCGCTTTGACTCTACAACTTCCTCTGTATATCTATGTCATGGTACTAGAAAAGGAAACAAGGCTCATTGAACTGCAGAAAATAATGGGAATGAGGTGGGCTTCATACGTACTTACTACCTATGGCTTGAATATGTCAATTTACGCTACAGTGGTTGGTTTTTTCTGGATTATTGGGACTCTCTTGGGTTTTGGATTTTTCGTGGGGACCAATAACGGTGCATTGTTTCTCCTATTTTTGGGATGGGGACTTGCGCTTGTTTCTCTCGGTTTTTTCTTGGCATCTTTTATATCATCCCGGCGCGTGGCAACTGTCGTCGGCTACATCGTAGCATTGTTCGGGAATCTGGTTGCTCTCGTACTGTCAGACGGTATCTATGGTAATATTCCGCCATTTTCCATCGCTCACAGACTCCCTGGGTGGCTGTATATATTTCCTGTTTTTGGTTTTGTACGACCGTAAGTCCCTCAATATATTCTTATTATATCCTCGTGTACACAGCTCACATTTTCTTCGGCACTGCAGCATCTACTTGATGAATTTCGCATGCATATTCCGACGTCACTGCTTGGGGGAATTCCACGAGGCAATGAACCCAGACAGCGAAATTACTGTTGCCATAGCATCTCTTTACGCATGCTCAGTAGGGTACATGGTTCTCGCGTTGTACCTAGAACAGGTGCTTCCTAGAGAGTATGGTGTCCCGAAGCATCCTCTGTTTTGCTGTTCGCAGCCTATCCAACACAACCTTTCGAAACTTGCTTCTTTGGTCTATCGAAAACTGTCTTCGCTCGCCTCCGTAGTCAGCAGTCTCTTCCCGTGGAACCGCCGGCCTAAATACCATAAGACGCCATCACTCTGTGAGACGGGTGCGGAAACGCATACATCGCACCTCGAGATGATCGCTAACACAAAAGCACAGCTGGTGTCATCTGGTCGAGTGCGGTTTAGTGACGGTTATACCCAAACTCCGGAGGGAAGTAATCCTCTTCTGCGAGATTTAATCCATTCGATTTCATTAGCTGACGTTACCGACCGCGATAGAGCTGCAGCAACCGAGCTTCAAGAGGAGCTCGGAATCCTGACACATACCGAAGACGACTTGGACGCCCTAGCGTACGCGGTGCGGGAAGATATAGGCGTTATCGACGAACGCATAAGGGTTGAATCTCTTATATCGCAGTGTATCTCAGCCGATGGTCACAATATGCAGTCGGACCGTATATCCGTTATCCTGCATCATTTGCGCAAAGTATATGCAGGCAGCTCTCCAGTGTTGAAGAACAAGGAAAACGCTGACGACGGTCGAGCCGCGAAGGTCGCTGTGTCGGATACCAGCTTGGCTATCTCCAAGGGCGAGTGCTTCGGTCTCCTAGGCGAGAATGGTGCAGGTACGTTTGTCTCCGGGTTTCGTGTTACAATCTGTGTTTTTGGTAACCGTCTGATGTATAACAGGCAAAACAACTTTGATTTCGATGTTGTCGGGTGTGTTCCCTCCCACTTCCGGCCAGTCTTGGATAGGGAAGTATAACGTTGAGACGGAGACCGATTTAACGCATTTGTTAACAGGATTATGTCCCCAACATGATATCTTATGGGAAGATTTAACGGTTGAAGAACACTTACTTTTCTTTTCAAGATTGAAAGGAATACCGCCAAGGCATGAGAAGCAGCACGTTGATCGCTCCCTGAACTCGGTGGGCCTAGCTAATGTTCGCCGCAGATACGCAAAAAACCTTTCAGGAGGAATGAAACGAAGACTGAGTATTGCGCTTACGCTCGTCGGGAGGTCCGAGGTCGTGCTGCTAGATGAACCAACAACAGGACTCGATCCTGCTTCTCGGCGACGAGTCTGGTCGGTGATCGCGTATGCTAAACAGAGCGGAGATAGGGCATTGATATTGACGACTCATTCTATGGACGAGGCTGACCTCTTGTCATCTCGTAAGTCGAAATCTGAAAGACTTAATCTTGTGTAACGTTGAGGAAGAATGTCTTGTGCCTGGAGATGCAGGAATTGGGATCGTCACACATGGTAGATTGAGGGTGCTAGGGAGTCAACAAACGCTGAAGAACAAATATGGAGGTGGATATAGGCTGGATGTTAGTTTTGTCGGAGGGAAGGAAACCGAAAAGGAAGTTGTATCGTGGGTACAGAAGCAGTTTCCAGAGGCTACGATAGACAGCGTCTTTAACGGCTTCATCAGTTTCTTACTCAGTCCGAATGCAAAATTGACCGTAGCTGATGTATTTGGTACGATGCACGCAGAGGCCAAGTCCGCCGCTCACATAACCGACTGGGCTGTAAGTCAAGTATCCCTCGAGGATGTATTTCAGCGCGTTGTACGGGCGCATAATGAAGAATAGGTCTAAGATAAGTCACCGAGCGGTTTGTACCGGCTGGTGGCAGTGAGTGATTCATGACTACAACGGAAGTACACAGTGGTCCACAATGGTCCAGCCAGATCAGCTCAGACCTTGACCGACAGTAAAGATTTGAAGATTCTTCTGTAGCGATAAACTTGGGCTGCTTGCTTTTGTACGGGTAAATATGACGCTGTCGAACGAGTGTCGGGTCCATTTCGCTATATGCCGCGGCCTCTATTTTTCGTTTATAATTTCCGGTATGTCTGCCTTTTCACAGATAGTCTCTTCCTTCCACTCGTTGGTGATTCCTTTTAGTGGACACATGCATTTCCCATTTTTATACATGCGGACTGGGGTTGTGATTTCAGTGAACAACATGGTGTGTCTTTATCCTCGTAGCCGCCCCGATAAAATGTCATCGATTCAACCCTTACTAGGATGGACACACACAAATGTGACAGATAGCCCACCGGCCGGGAAGTTGACCGCATCCTCTTAACGAGGAGCGGTATGCGCCCGTGTTAAGCAGCGACGGGCCCGCTGTTCCTGCAGCCTTGCTGACATGCGCCGTGAGGGAACACAGCACTGGTTAAGCTCAAGAGGCATCGGGGGAGGAGCCATGCCTGAGCCCACAATGTCAGAGG
>LVLI01000394.1:0-13265 GCA_001687465.1 Halocafeteria seosinensis
CCGTGTACTGCGCCCACCCGCCCCCGGTGAAGCTAGAAGAGACTGAACGCATGCTTATGAATTTATGATTCATTCGCGCTTCATTTTCTAGCAAGTGCAAGTCGGTATGGATTCCCCAGACGCTTTGTCGATCACTCACCCTGTAATTAAATACACAATAGCAGACTGGTCCTCCAAAACGCGTAATAAAATCAGAAAACTAACGTTGGCTCCATATCCAACTTTGACTTCCTCAGCTTTTTACCGTACATAATTTTAGAGTTCTTCTCGCGCGTGGAATTCAAATTCACGGTATCGTGTTTTCGCCGCAATCATTGTAAGAAAAATGTTGATTTGAAATGGCCGTATGTGTATGATATTAATGTATGAGCGTCAATGTGATGAATAGAGGAGACTGTGCATATTACTGTCTCTTCCTTTGAGGGCGAAGCGCCAGGTGTATGGCATTATTCAGCTCTATACACTGTAGTATACAGGCAAAATCAGGGATACTATCACACTCTATCGTATTCATCATCGACATTCGTAGCTGGCAGTGTGTGTATATCGATGCTGGATGCAATGGAGGGAGAGGAAAGGAGAGTATAAGAGAGACAGAGAGAGACCTCCGTCAGCCAGTATCTGCATGGAGCTTCCGGTGAGGTTATTCTAGGCATATCTCTCGTATGGATGACATACACGTCAAACGCAATGGATCCTTTGATAAACATGGGAAAAGAGTCTCAAATCCCCTTCCAATACTCCCCGTCCCAGAATTCCTCTTTGGGGAATTCCTCGCAGCAGCCTACACATGCAAGATCGTGTTCCCAGGAGTATACGCGGCACTCTGTACACTATAATCATGTCCCAAAGAGCTCAGCGTCTCCTATTCGTTCAGCAACGAGTTCAGTGCGAAGAAAAACTGCGAAAGGAATTCTCGGTTCCGCTGAAGCAGCTTCAGGAAATGGAAACATCGTTCATGGAAACGAAGATAATAATGATGCTTGCAAGAATGGAGTTTCACGTCATCAGACGAGGAGCAACACGCTCAAACGAGGACGCTCTTCTGGGACTAGTGATCGAGCGAGAAATGCCTCCTTGGAGGAGAATTGCAAAAGTGAGCATTCTCTATTGTTGATACTACATGGCTACTTTTTGAGTAGTGAACTATATGATACTATTGCGTCCAGGCAAAAAGGAGGCTCATAACCCGAACAAAAAGAAACCAGCATCGCGTTCACGCGCACAGTCGGCGGACCTGATTTGCTGCTGCTCGATGCGGGAGATTTTGAAACACAAAGAGTTCTCGATACTTAATGTCATAGGGTTTGTACACTCTGCGCGGAGCATGAACTACAAGACAGACACAAGGAAAATTATTGAACGTGAAAAGAATTCGCAGGCACCTGACAATGCTGTCTGTATTGATTTCGTGCCGCTACACCAGCCGGGAACACCGATCATTGTTGTCTTGTGGCACAATCACAACATCTGTGATAAAGCTACTTTGGATTACATAAAGCAATGCCAAATTTATGACAAGGATAGTGAACCGTGTATTCATGCTACTCAATTATGTCGAAGCTACTCGAAGAAAGGGTTCCAACTCATACAGCTTACAGGATTGCAACTCAGGTATTCCCCTCTTTACGAGTGCTGGACCCTACAGTCTTCAACAAGCTCCCAGGTGAAGCCCGTCAGTTCTGCATGCCAACCAAATGAAGCTGCCACAAGCGACTCCTCGGGATACACGTTTTCGTTTTCAGCTTTGTACACTCAGATGCAGGGCGGCAACGGACTCTCACAGCTGCACGCTAAGGATAACGAGAAGGACTACGTTGTACTTCCACGACCATCTGTTGTACAGCTCGCCAAAGTGATAGGAATGGAGGCTGTTGACAGTGATGGGGCGTCTGTCAAGGCGTTCTGTGATCATGGCTTATGTGATTTGCCTAATTCTTCTAAGATATGGACTAAGCTATTAAAGGAGTATATCCGAAACTGTTGTGCTAGTTGCTTAAAACCATTGGAGGAAGATAGTGTGGGAGGATGGAAATGCCCCGGGGTATGCAATGTTCCAAAGCGCAACAGCCTTAGAGAATGGAAAACAGTGGGATTGGAAAAAGCCGACTTTGAAGAGTGGATGAAGCAGTGTGGCAGAGACATTAAAACAACTATGTCCCCTAAAAAAGCGTTTCGTTTCCCGAAATTTTGTACAGCAATCCTATACGTACAGCTTATTCAAGGGGGAAGTAGTACGTGTTTGCCACTCGTTGCCCCAGGAACTGTCGTCCAAGAAGTGTTCGGCGGATGTAGTGCATATAAGTTATTAAGAAGTCTGAATTCAGCGTCCTTTGCAGAGACTTCAATGAGGGAGAACGCCATTAATAGCATAAAGCGCATGTTGTGCAAACCTTCATTCTCACGATCCCAAATGAAGACTGATGAAGCCAGTCTAGTTCGCGTCAGAATAGAGTATACTCTTAGTCCAAAGGGGCAAGGGAAATGGCTTCTGCATGAGTTGACACCTCAGGTGTATACAGGAATATCTTCTTTGTGATATTCTTCCGGCTAATTGCCGGATATCCGAGCTTAATGTCTAACCAGTCTATATTAAAATTGTACCATTCTATTAAAGTCCCCGCAATCGCCTTGCCGATTCAAGCTCGGCTGACGTGTTCTGCCTCGGCTCCACTCTGATTCTCCTCGACTTGCTGTTGCGTCTGTTGCTGCTCTTGACGGTGCTTTACCTTATCTTGTGCAAATCTATCACCGGGAGCTCTAACCTGTCTTAACTGCATCGATGTGGAGGCTGGTTTCGAGGCACTGCCGTCGTCGGCAATGTAGCTGATTACCCCAGCCAGAGTAATACCCAGCAGGATTCCAGCCTGAGCGAGGATCCTCGCCTGGATCACTTTGAGGGATGTCCTCATTTTACGGTTATATAAGTAGACTCCAGTTCCCACCATGCCTGCAGCGTAACGGAAACATTGGGTTGCATGCATGCATGCGTCCAGGCGGCGTGTGCTGCTGCTGGGAAGCTAGACTTCTTACCTGTCGCCCATAATCCGACGCCTGCCGTCAGTGGTCGTTCCTGGAATCAAAAAAACAAAGTCCCGGTGCCATTACTCATATAATGCACAATTCCTGCTGACGAAGGAGGAAGGAGGGAAAAAAAAAAAGGCCCCCCTTCCCCGCGTGCGTGCATCATCATCACGATTCCAGTTCCTTACCTGACACCATCCACGAACTATCATGATGGGATTTCTGGTGGGCATCCCTTCCGAGGAGGAAGAGGAATTCTGTTTCTGTGCCATTGTTTCCGCGTGTCTACGAGTATATATATATATGTATGTATCACTGACAAACTTAATGAATCAATCAACTCTACGTCGGAAGCGGATTACTGGCATCTTCAAGTCAACTGATGCACCAGCTGATGAGGGAATCCGGAGATTTGGAATCCCGCAAAAGAGCCGTTAGTCTACAAAAGCTACATATACAGAGTGTGATGTGGTAAAATAGAGTATCCGTCGATATGCTGGAATGATCATGTCAAATTCGCGATATTTTGTGTTGTACCGGTTTGATCAAGTCAAATTCCAAAGTCGTACAAGTACGATTGTAGTTTCGATCCATCACTAGTTTGGCTTCCTTGATTACAAAGAGTATCTACCGAGTCGGAAAGATATGTTCCAGTTTCTTAGATGGTAGACTTCAGTCATCGAATAATCGATTTTCTTCCTGCTATGACACGCACATTAGCTAAACGAATAACCATTCAATGGGTCCATCTGATGTTCTTGTTGACGTACACTCGTTCTAGAGCGATCAGGGTGAGGAGGCTTTGATCGAGACCTGGTTGCTGATTTCTCACGTCGTGGACGACCCGCACCTGCATTCCCGTTGCTTGCAACACCACCAGCTTCTGAGGACTGCTGAAACCCTCGACGAGAGGGAGTTAGATTCCCTGGAGATTGGGCAACGACGTCACTCATACCTTTTTGAAAGAGACGATGAACAGCTTCGGCGTCACGTCTTCGTTCAACAACGCGATCTATTGAGGATGACTGAATAAGACCATGCTCGTTTAATCTCAAAAGCATCCGTTTCGCAGAATGTCTTGCATCTTCGTTCCCAGCCTGGACAAATTTCGCCCCGATTGAAAGTAATCTATCTGTATGTCTTCCCTTCAGACTATCCAGGCGAGTAGAAGTTGAGTTCGAAACAGGAGCTGAATGGATATCAGTCCATCTCTCCAACCAAGTAGAAGCTTTCGCCCGAATGGAAGCGTTTTTGTGTTCTGCTGCGGCCAACAGTGCAGTCAACGACTTCTGCGGTCCGCAATAGACGCACATAGATTTCAGTGCGTTTTCAGCTTCGGCACTGATAAAGCCTGCTGTATCGGCACATTTCCTTAGCAACACAGGTACCACCACATCCAGCTCAGGATCCATACTCTTTTGTAAGCCCATAAAGCAATCCGAGAAAGCCATCAGTGCGTTCTTGGCAACACTACTCCTGAGATTATCAACCGCTGACATCATGAAGGCAACAAACTCATGGATACAGGGAGAAATTGCGTCCGTATGATAAACTGCCAGACGTCTTATCGAGTTGAGCATGTTAAACTGAGATTCCCACTCAAGCGACTTCCCAACATCGGCTCGCACTCGTTCGAGCGTAGCCAGAGGGTCCTTGCAGGGAGTTAAATCTTCTGTTGGAATATACATTTGCTCGGAGCCAGTAAACCCTGGCGTCTCATGGTTGGGGCTCAGGGAGCTCGCGGGTGGAGCGGAATCGCCATCGGAGGGATTGTTGAGGCGACTAGTGCTCGACCTCGCTTTCGCCTGCATCTTCTGACGCAGCTGTGACTGCCGACGGTTTCCCAGAGGAACATTAGATGAAGACTCTCTCGTAGGAGTGGGATCCTCTCTATCTCCTACCATACTGTTCCGGCCACTGTTCACAGCGGACACGACTGACAGCTCCGGAGGTGGAGCTTCTGGTATATTCTCGCTTTCAGAAGTGCCATACTGTACGGGCGACGTATCAACTTGAGTAAACCGCTTGCTCGCGTTTGCTCGTTGAACAGCGCGTGCATATGCTTGATGATCTCTTCCTCCATATTCACTCAAGCCCTTTGGACGCCTGGAATACTCTTTAGACGAGGGAGTAGAAGAGGTTGCTGGTGGAGCTTGGTCAGAGGCTTGGGCATTCTCGTTGTTAACCCAACCACTATTAGAACCATTATGCCGACCAAAGCGGCCAGCACCGGCACTCCTAAACCTGGCCTTAGCATAAATACCTGAGCTCTCCGGCGCTTGCGGTTCCGCGATGGGGCTAATGAAATCCGGTTTTTGGGCGTTCGCAGCCCCTTCCCCAAAAATGCCTTGAGATCTGGCTGTGGCGCTGTTTACCCTCCTTGCCCTAGATTGTGTATGTGACCTTCTCTTTATGGTAGTCAGTCGAGCCCGCATTGCTGCTGCTTTACTTGTTTCATCCGTTTGGCTGCTGGAAACAGACGAAAGGGACTCCGCCTGCTTGGCTGAGGAAATGCTCCAACTGCACGTGATGCTAGACAAAGCGATAGTAAGACCAATACACGAGAGGAGCAACTTATTTGGAGTGACTTACCTAGAAGCGGAACGCGGGGCAGTCCCCGTTTGGTCGTCCTGAAGCCAGAGCGGAGTTGAAGGAGAGGGTGCCTCATGATAACTCTTTGAGGGCGAGCTAGAATCCTCCTTTGTGGACCCTCGGCGAACTATGTCACTGTGAGTGTTATTCGGGCTCTGCGGTGGGCTCGATTCAGCAGTAAAGCCAGACCCTGCCCTCGACCTCACTCCTTCATGGCTATGCTCGGCAGATTCAGCGTCCGATTGGTGTCTGTGAGTGCCACGAAAGTCATCTCCGAAAAGAATTCTCTCATAATGGTCTTGTTGCAGATGCTCCTGTTCTCCGATGTGGATGGGTTTTGGGCTGCTCCTACCGTACTTCGCGGGCCCGTAGCCCACACTATCAGCGTCGAAGCTGGAATTATTGTTGTATTCCTCGCTTCCATTCGTATCTAGTCGTGGCTTCGCTGCAGCGCTACTCACCGGGCTATCCAAGTATTGTTGTTCATTGAAATTACTTTGCGATTCCAGCGAAAGGCTAGGCGGAATGAACTCTCCATCCCTGTATAGTTGTCGACGAGTGGTCCCATCATCGCCAGGAGTGTACCTGTGTGTTTGCTTCTCCTGAGAGGATTCAAACGAGTACGGGGATGAGAAATCCAAATTTTGAGGCTCACCCCATCCAAGGTTGTCCCATTCTTCCAAAGTCCTTTTATGCATTTCAGGAGGAGGAACAAGCTCTAGGAATCCTTTCTGGCTAATACTCGGGACAGGTGTAGAGTGGTCACTCAGTCGACGGAACATGACTTTAGACATCTCGGAAGAGCGATTTATCCCAAGTACCTGCTGAAACACCTCCATGAACCCGGCAGTGTGCTCTCTCGACGGAGGTATAAAGATATGGTCGTCCGTTCGTTGCTGCGCATACTCTTCGCTTAGAAGCCAAAGGACCTGATGAAACGCAGCAACAAAATCAGTCCCCGAGGCTGCAACTTTGGAATTTGCGTCTTCGAAGAGAGGCACAACAGTCTTCAACAGTGTGCTCTGTTGATCCACGATGAAGTACTTATCCGGGCATCTCTTTAGTACCAGCAACGTCATAAGTTTTCCACAGCTTTCCCTTGCAATTTTGTTCCTCGTATTGATCGCAGACTGAACAAGAGACACAAAGTCGACTCCCATTAGCGGCGCAAGTACACCACATGTCTTTAGGTTAGCTTGGCGGAATACTATCTTTGTATCCCCCAGTCTCCGGAATAGGCTCTCTACGAGCACCCGAACTGTACGTCTAAACCCCGCGGGATTCAGTTTTGCTAGTCCCTCCACTACTTGCAAACTGAGGAAAGGGATTTTAAAAGATGAAGTGCACTTCAGCAAACCACAACAGATCTCGACAGTCCACGGAACTGCAGCAGCTACCTCAGACGTCGGCGGTGGAGATGGAGCGTAAAGGATAGATAATATCTCCTCCAGCGCCACGATAGAGCGCTCTACAGTATCTTCATCAAGAATCTCTTTACATAGGAAATCTTTGTCATTGCAGTTTGAGTTGAGAAAATTACAAAGGTCGGTCAACACCCGCGCTATCCGTTTAGGGAAGAGGCCCGGGAAATAGTGCTCTCCTTCCACAGAACTGCCATGTATGGAAATGTCCGATGTTTTGGGTACCGCATTCGTTTGGATCGTTTCGGTTTGTGATGCAGAATTGGAAAAGCTATATATCGCTGCGGGAGGCGTCTCATCATCGTCGGTGTTTCCTTCTTCTTCGTGCACTTGCGCTTGGGAAGAAGAGTCTTGAGCTGTCAAGGAAATGAAGGAGTATCTGTCGGATACTTTCGCTGGTAGATCCGACAAGTCTTCAACGTCGCTGTTATTGAGGAAGGAAGACGTTACAATGGCCTGGTTGGAAGTTGTCATATGTTTGGTGCGAAGCAAGAAATTCGGATCTAGGTCACTTAGCCTCTTCAATATCTGTCACCGACATAATGCGCATAGGCAGTGTTTTACTATAGAATCTCTGTAAAAGTAAACCAGTTACATACATATGTAGCGTAAGCACTATCATCTTCGTTGCTGCTCTTGAGTCTAGGGGTGACAACCTCCATAATCCGTCGAGTAGGCAATTCGTCAGACGGCACATCCTCGATAATTGACAACACTAGGATGAACCCTTCTAGCCAGAGACGGCTCTGCGCACGGAGCAAGTTCGAAATGTTAGAGACTCTTTAGAACAATGGGATATACAAATGCATAGATAGCACAAAGCCAACTCCGCTAACGGCAGCAGCGGAAAGTGCAAGTCTACGGAAGGAGAGGGGAGACTAACCTTCGGATCACGATGCGCCAATGTCAGCAAAGGTTCAATCAACGCGGTCTGCGTATCGATGTGGACAGCTGCCGATCGGCATTGCATTAAGACGGTTAAGAAGACTTTGATCATTCCCAGTTCGTCAAGTCGCGACGATAGTTCGGATAAAACACTCCCTGCTACTCGTTGTATCGCCCAGTCGCAATGGTGGGCGGATCCTGCAAAATAGAACCCGGTTTCTAAATCTCCCACAGTCCCATATTTTGCCAGAAAAAGCAATGCTTCGCCTAAATGAGCCCCTAAAACAGGGTCCAATGAGCCTGTTTCGGCGCCATCTTGCTGCTCAATGGTCTCATATATCTCCGTCAGAGCTTCCTCACTGGACTGATACCGTTCATTATCGTCCTCCCCATCGTATTCAGCACTCCTGGGACTAAACGCATCATCAGATTCGGCGTAAATCCCTTCATATTGAGCCGCCTCCGTCGACATGGGCTCGAAATCAGAGCCAGCGTCTTCGTTTCCAACCTCATTTATAGAGTCCATCACGCATTTCGTTCCCGCCAAACTGGAGTTTATCTGGAATATATGTGTCTAAACTAGATATTAAGCTTGGAAGCACCGAAAATAAAGGGGAATAAGACCCCGAATAAGGTGAATAAAGGGCAAAAACAAGGGGTCCGCCGAAGCTTCAACCTCTCCAAATAAGCGTTTATGACCCTTTCTCGCTTCCAGAAGGCAAAGACACCTCCACCCAATCGATCGATCAATGCGTCCCTTCAGACAATAATCAATAGACAATAAGATATCCTTCAGAGTGGCAGGGGGACACTAACGTGCATAACTCCAGATATTCCGGGCGGATGGCCCGGATCCGGGCGCTCAGCCGGGAAAGTGACCCCCTTTGGAGGGCATTATTGGCTCATTTAGCAGGTTTGTAGACGTTTTTACGTGATTCCGGATGGTGGAATAGTTGCGTATTAACGGTACGGACCTGTACGACGTGTGGTTGTGGAGTGGAAACTGCGTAGGGAGGGCGAAAACAGAGAATGACCACCCAAAATGGGAGCCTCACAAAGGAGGCCATATTGCCTATTGTTCGAGGATACGTCGATGCATCGGCCACACAGCCTTCCGCGATGCATGAGACCGAGCAGCAGTTATTGCGCATCTCGGGGCAGCCTGGATTCGCCGTTTCGATGGCTGAAATACTACGAGATCAGCAGCGACAGCCCTATTCCGTACGGCAATTGGCCGCCATTATGCTCCGTAGACATGTCGTAGAGGCTCGATGGGACGTGAATACCACCTCAGGATACGCGGAGAATGGCTCCGAAGGGGCCCCGCTGGGCGAGGAGGAGAAAGGGGTCCTCCGTCGGGTTTTCATGGAGTGCATTGGAGACCCGACCCGGCGCGTTCGAAGCCTTATTGCTGTATTATTAGGGTCTATTGGTGGTATCGAGTGGCCAGATATTTGGTCTGACATGGTCAGTCAACTGGTTCAATATGTGCAGAATTCCATCCAAGAAATCTGCTCGAACCCAGCTGGAGGGGCGACGGAACACTATTTTAATCTGATTGATGGCGCTTTATTGTCTTTGGTGTCCTTAGCGGAACAGGTCGGTCTCGAAGCAGTGCTTCGATTAAACAGGGAAGTTATGCCTTTAGTCATCAAGTTGCTCGAGAGCGACCTCAGTGGAACAAGCATGAAACTTGCGTTCGTCCTGAAAATCCGTGGACGGGCTTTCCATCTAGCCAGATCCTGCGCGAGCAGTTTGAAAGTGCCGGCATCGGTCGAAGGAGAGGAGGGGAAACAGGCGGTGCAGTTTATAGATGAGCTTCGGAATCCCCTTTGTCGGATCATATTTACGGAATTGCGGAAGACATTCAACGACCCCAACACAGACGTATTCTCACAGCAGCAAGCACTTGTGATACTGCAGTGTCTACTCTCGGAGCATCCAAAAGCTGTACAGAGTGCTATCACGACGATAGTCCAAGAGCTGTTTCATTTTCTAGGGAGCTCTCGCGAGTCTTTTAACAGGTATGTTGTATTGGGGGAAGATAGTAGCGACCCCGCATATGGGACAATGGGCGAAACGGATGATGACTATGATAGCGAGGGTGAAGAACACAGTTTGGAAAGTGTAATTGAGCAAGCGCTGTCGGTAGTCTGTACTATTATTGGTTCGACTTCAAAGCAAATCCGTAAGACGGTAAGTGATACTGTAAAAAGTGGTTTTAATAAATATGCTTAGGAAGATCATATTTGATTGTCCTGCAGCTGAAGGGCTCCGTGCGAGAAATCATTCAGGGAGTTGTGCCTTTCATGCAATTGTCCTCAGATAGCGTTGAAACGTGGGAAGACGATCCCAACGAGTTTGTTTTGGAAGGTATGGTTTCTTTTTTCTGGACGTGACTCCCTTATGGTATGTCCTATTTGTGAGTGTGTTTTCTACAATCCTCAGAGGAAAACAACCCGAACTCGTCTCTGAGGCAAACGGGTTGTGACCTAGTGGGAGAAATAGTGGAAATGTACGGCCATAAGACGCTTGGCGAGATTGTGTCCGCATGTGACCAGATGATTGATATTAGCGGACTTATTCGAAATCTGAACGAGGTCCATGCTAGCGGGTTACAGGCCAGACCTTGGCGGATATACGAAGCTTGCTTTATGTATGTAGTCTGGGGATGGTCCCGCCATTTTTCTGGATTACTTTTATACCTATGACGCCATATTCGCAGGGTAATCGGGTGCATCGGCCCTACGTTGGCTAAAGCTTTCTCCCAAACTAGCGAAGACAAGCGGTTAGAAAAGTACTCCGTCGATATACCTTGTTTTATAGGGGTGCTTCATCAGATCATTAAAGATCCTACTGTGTACCTCCCACTTTCTGAGAACTATGATTCAACAAATATTGGAATCTTGAGGGCTAGAGCCATTTGGTGTGCGGGGAGGCTTGCTACTGCCGTTTCTGACGACACCGCAGCGTCTTTGGTGTCTGTGATAATCGATCGTCTCAACGACACGTATCTGCCCATTTGTGTGGCCGCATGTCAAGCACTAGCTCGTTATCTCCGCAAGATGGGAAGAGACTCCGTGGGAAATCATTCTGCGTATCTGTCTACCGCTCTGAATCGTACTGCAACCCTCCTACAACGTAGCCCTGAAGGTAGTATGGTCTCTATTTTAGACACGCTACGTACGCTTGTAGACTATTTACCTACTGTTGCTGCCGAGTACTCTAGCCAACTGGTGTCACTTCTGTTAGCGTTGTGGATTAAATATGCGAATGATCCCGTCATTGGGCCAGCAACAAGCGATATTTTGTCCAGTCTGATGGCCAATCCGGACAAGACCGTGGCGAATGTTGTGTCAGAGAAACTCTTGCCCGTAATTAACTCTATTCTTGAAAATCCCGACGAGCAGTCGCCAGGTGTACGGGAGTCTTCACTGGAGATGCTTCGCTGCTTAGTAGACAATGTTGCCCGTCCAGTGCCTTCTCAGCTGCTGCACATCTTCCCGTCTGTGGCTAGGTACGCGAAGGAAGTTTCCACAGATGACAGCGGTGCTCTCCAGAGTATTTGCGATACACTTGCATCCTTTGTTCTAGCAGCACCTCGAGAAATTAGCGAATTAAGCACTGGACTGCCACTCGTATTGGAAACGTTGGACAAGGTTCTGGGCCCGGGTCCCTCTGACACTGGCGTTTTGTATTCAGGCAAACTTGTTACCGCAGTAGCCACGAAACTCGGTCCGCAAATGGGTTATGAACAATTGACGATGCTAATTCAAGCAGTCGTACGGCGGTTAGGTAAGGCGAGGCTTCCCAGTTTGATACAAGCACTAGTGGTTGCCATAGCATCTTTAGTTGCCCTTGAGCCTACCTCAATGGTAGAGATTCTCTCGTCAACGGAGGTGTCTGTCGTTACTGGTCCACTCTCTGTTGCCGCGATGACCAGCGATTATGAGAGAGGGAGCCCTAGTGCCAACATACAATGGAAAACTGAAAATGGACTCGTGCTCCTCATGAAGTCCATCATTGATCATCTTCGATTTTTCCAAGGGACTTGGGAGAGAAAAATATGCACATTGGTGTTGGCCCAATTGCTTTCGATGGAGAAGGTGCTCCCGGCCGTGCGTAATGTCACAGTTGACGGGGATGAGATATTCGCCGCCGCAAGAACGCGAAGTCAAACGAGAAATCAACCTAAACAGTACCAGCAGCTGAGTTTACCTTCCCGTGCAATAATGGTAATTGCTAGGGCCTATATGGAGTTCGCCTCAGCAGACGAGGAAGGAGAGTGGGAAGGAGATAGTGAAGAGGAAACTGATGAGGATGATGAGGGGGTTGATGAAGGGCCGGCCCAGGCTACCGGATATAGCTCGTTCGTAGACCCTGATGAAATGGTCTTTCTTTCTGACATGCTCGGAGGTGGCAACATGGTAGACGTTTCAGGAAAAGGCCCATTAGTGACCGGGGGTGTATTTGCTGACGGCGACGATGAACTGGATGGCAGTGAAGAAGAAGAAGAAGCGCAGTGGGCAAAAGAACATCCGTGGTACACTTTAGACGCTGCATCGCAGCTAAAAGCCTTTTTCGAGTTAATGGAAGGGAGATACACAGACTTAAATGACGTCCATCCCGTCTGGTGGGCAGAAGATTCACCCACGAATCCGTGTGTCTCTATACTGCACCAGCACACTGAGGAAGCAGTGTCGTCAATGATGCAGGATGAAAAGTTGAAACTGCAGAAACTTCTCCAGGATCAGTGAAGGGTGGAACCAGGGATAGGAGCATTCCTTGCGTCCGCTATTCATAGTCGGCTTGCGGCAATATTAGGTCGTAGCCTTTTGAGATTGGGAAAATTTATTGCAAGCGTGGTCATCATGATCTGCGTCATCTGCTCACACCCTCCGATATATAAGAGAGTGAGATTGGGTAGGTGTCGGAACGCCTTTGCGGTGATTGTTGACTGGGAGCAGCCCGCCATATTTAGATGAACCAATTTTGATAGCGACGTGAAAGCATCATCCGATAGAGTTGTCTGATTACAATGCATCATCTTAAGGACTCTCAGATTGGTTAGGTGCTGAAATGCTCTGTCGTCTAGAGTTGTTTGCCGACATCCACCCATTTCGAGACAGACTAAATTGGCCAAGCCACGAAAAGCGTGGCTGCTAAGTCCTAGTCGCTCGCTGTCCCCAATATCAAGGAAGGTTAGCCTTGAAAGGAAAGCAAATCCCGCGTCAGTGATTGTACTCTGATCACACGTGCTAAGGCTCAGCTCCTGTAGGTGTCCCAAGTGACGAAATGCTTCGTTGCCTATGGTTGTTTGATTACATGCACTCATGTACAGTC
>LVLI01000395.1:0-33668 GCA_001687465.1 Halocafeteria seosinensis
GATGAAGCGTCTCCACCGCTCAAATCGATAGTCCCATTAATTTCACTCTCTTCAGACACCACTAAATGAAGGTACGCACCACCCTTCCCTCCTCCGTAATTGTCATCTCGGCCATGAGCACACCCACCACTACCCATCTCGCTAGGTAGGAACACGTCTCCGTACGCGAGCATTCCGTTTTCCTTCTTCACGAACGTTTCCACGTCTTCTGGACTCCCCAGACCACCGTAGGAAGCACCACGGTGCGAGTTTGTGTTCGGACTTCCCGGTCCGCTACAACTTGGGTAGCCCTTCCCAATGCCTTCAAGCTGACTCCCCTCACTGACATATAACCGTGAGGACAACAGCTCAATACGGCCAAAGAGAGACATGGTAGCCGCATCCAAGAGCGTTAGCATCGAACGCGCTGTCAAATTCGAATGATACAAATTCAATTTGCCGTTCCCACTGAGGGTCAACGAAGTTAAATCGAACGGATCGTAACCTGTCGATTTGGTCCGATCAATGGTCATCTCAGCATTCCATGAGACACTAAGATCTTTCACACCACGCCATTGCCCTTTCACGACTATAGGCACAGATTTCACCGTTACCACGGACGGAGTTACAAACTCACCTTCCGGTTTGACATCGATTCCCACCGACGTCAACGCCAGTCCAACCTGATCGAGGTGATAGGTCCCCACACTCATCCGCATAAATACTGAGTCAGTTTGCTCATACAAACGTGCATACGTAAAGCCGTGTTTCAGTTCACTCGAGGACGCAGGAGTTGCAGGAATGGATGCGTCAATAGATGTGGTGCCGAGCAAACCACTCTGGCCATCGACTATGGTCCATTTTGAGCTCG
Source organism: Halocafeteria seosinensis (assembly GCA_001687465.1). Lineage (NCBI taxonomy): Eukaryota > Bigyra > Bicosoecida > Halocafeteria > Halocafeteria seosinensis. Next base: position 851 of record LVLI01000395.1, read on the forward strand.
TATCGCCGGAAAGGTGCCCTATCGAAAAAGTGGATCTGTTGGCTGCTGTCATCTCGGTCAAATACCATCGGAGACCGCCCCGTCGCACAAGTCGAACCGACTCAAAATGCAAAGACTCTTCAGGTTGGATCAATACGGCATCCAAAGGGGTATCCAAGTTATTTTGCCCATTGTCTACAATCAAATGACTGGACGCGTTCTTCCCGCATTCGTGGTAAAATGTGCCAGGACCGGAGTGTGAATAAGACGTAGGGTCCTCAGGACTTGACGTGTACGATATACCACCAAACGCTTCCACCGTGAAGACATCTAAACCATGATCATCGAACACGCTGTCACAATACATTGCTACGCGACCTCCACCACCACCCAAACCATCACGTGAGTGACTTTTAACTCGGCCTCCCATTCCTCCATTCACTTTGATTCGGCCAAAACTGTCTTTCAGATGTCCAGTGCGAAACAGTAGGGCGCCTCCCGATCCTCCACCAGGCCTGTACATCCAACGGTATATAGACACACAAATACATACAACACATGGATACACTACAAATCCATAAGGTAAAGCCACTCACCCGTTCCTGTCACGTCGACCAGATGAAGCGTCTCCACCGCTCAAATCGATAGTCCCATTAATTTCACTTTCTTCAGACACCACTAAATGAAGGTACGCACCACCCTTCCCTCCTCCGTAATTGTCATCTCGGCCATGAGCACACCCACCACTACCCATCTCGCTAGGTAGGAACACGTCTCCGTACGCGAGCATTCCGTTTTCCTTCTTCACGAACGTTTCCACGTCTTCTGGACTCCCCAGACCACCGTAGGAAGCACCACGGTGCGAGTTTGTGTTCGGACTTCCCGGTCCGCTACAACTTGGGAAGCCTCTACCCTTGCCGTCGATTGTGGCACCTTCAGATAGCTTGAGATAGTGTGCTTTGAGTTCACTCTTCTCATTGATTATCGATGTAGCAGATTCCTCGTACTGAAGGGTGTGAGTCAAGATGGTTTCTGAGTTTGCTCCGTGGATTACTCTGCCGCTGCCTGACACGAGTAGAGCTCGTAGTTGTGCGTGAGACTTGGGGGCAAGTGTAAGGGAGCTTTCAGCTTTCAGAATTACGTCAACCGTTCCATTTACACGTCCTGTAATCTTTATCCCTTTGGAAGTCGCAGTGGTGGTTCTAGACTCCTGATGGAAGTGAACAAGGTTGAGTTCAACAGCTTCGAATTTGAAGGACACACTGGATAAACCTGCGCAACAGAAGCGTCTTGCAGGTAAAGAAACATAAAAGGCACAGCATTTCTTTTAACCAGTACAGCAAATTGGCATACCTTGTGTCTCAATCACACCAGAGACTGCAGCCTCAGAGAGCGAGAATGACGTGGATTCGCCAATCGGTCCGGTGAAAATCAGGCGTCCCCCTTCTTGTACGTTAACAGCATTCAATGCAGAGACAGTTTTCGTATCAAGATAGCATGTCTCACCCGCATATGCTGTGACATTTTTGTCTTCGACACGACACTGCGTAGCACTCCCAATGGAGAAGCACATTGCCATTATCGAACCGAGAAAGACGATGTGCTGTTCCCCCCTGGAAGGCCCCTTTGGGTAGTTCCTTTGCCCAGGACGCGTTTGCGACACCATAACCGATCTGTATCGCTCTCTTAATCTCACGTTCCTCCGTCAAAACGGTTCCACGATTCAGTCAGTGCTCTTGCTGAGTAAGAACTTCCACTAAGAGAAACAGAACAATCATGCAATGATACGAACATCCGTGCGAGCCGGGTCGCCCGTGCCGAGTCGGCAGGGAGTTGAAGTCCTACACTGTCGAACCAACACACCTTTGGAAAGTTTGTAGTGCCACCAGGTCGCAACGATGTGATCAATGATCATCCCCAATTGTCTCCGTTATTCCGATATTTGAGATTTCTGGCTCGGAACTTATGCGGCTGTTGTGTAATGGAACAAAAAGCATTGCGTACCGGCATCGCAACTTCACCGGCTCTTTCCCGCGTACCCGTACTGTATCTTCAACTCATCGTCGGGCAAGCTCGCGATCTCGCAGCCCATGTTCAGATGAATCCCGACAACCTGCTTTCCCAGACGTACAGGATTGCTCGTCATAAACATGCTACGGACGTTGTACTTCCATGAGCCATTTCTATGATGTTGTACTTATACCGTTATGGTATGGAGCCTATGCATAGTCAGTGGATAGTATGAAGACGTTTCAGAGCAGGGATGGTATGTGATATGATGTGCCTCCGCGCTATGGATTGCCTCATCTCAGACATCTGCTGGGCGTGCATGCAACACAGCGACATTTAGGCCCGAGTCACATACCGATTACTGTACATTACATTGTACATACAATTGGGCACATCACAGTAATGCCCCTTCATTGTCCGAAGTCATAGCAGATGCGAGTTTGTGGAGTTGGGCGCTTGGCAAATAAATACCAGACTGCAAATACTACACTGTAGAGCGTGTTAGCAACCCGAAGAAATCACACTGATGAGCCTGAGGGTTGAGTGCGTTGTGTGAGACATTGTTGGTGTCTTCAATACTGACTGAAGTCCAATGACTAGGTAGCTAGTCTCTAACGAGGGTTCTCTATAAATACATGATTGTCAGCTTCCTCAATTGTCAGCGGCCATACTACGTAGAGTACACCGGACTCCCATCAGAACTCCGTTAGTTAAGCTGCGTTAGGCCTGGTCAGTACTGAGGTGGGGGACCACTCGGGAAGCCCAGGTGCTGCTGACTCATTGAACATTTTTTTTTTTTTTTTTAACTTTTATCTTCTCGTTTTATGGAGTAACCTCTACGGACCGAACCATACAATTGATACTGGTTTGAGCGAGCGATGGTCCAAAATGCTCTGGCGTCAAACCCATACTTCGCGCCCAAGTCGATGTCGGTCTCGACAGGCCCTTGATGACCTGACGGTAATGTTTCCTTCTCTCAGACAAGGGGAAAACGTTGGCCCTTTCGCACTTGGTAGAGTCATAAATTACTTTCCCAACCATTCAGTAGATGTTCAGTTCAGTGGAAGCGTGTCGAATGCGGAAGGCAACTAATCTGGTACTGTACATTTCTGACGTTAGTATTTAATGATTGACGGATGCTTTAAACCTAAACAGTGGTCTGATCGGCATTAAGTATTCAGAAGCTGTGGCCGGGAAACTGTTTTAGGAAGGCATCAATGAGTTACAGTGTCTACGGAGTATTTGCACGCCCCCAAACACGACTCTGGTAAGCTTTATCTACATGAATGTCCGGTATCGATGAAATAAGAAGCAAAATCAGTAAAATATATCGGTACTCGGGTAAGAGAGGCCGTTTTGGTCATCACTTTCACTCCACTGTAGGTGTTTTGATTAATTGCAGGAAGCAGCCGCCCAGCAAGAACCTCAAAACGCTAGAATTAGCGACAGACCAATCAAAAAGAAAAAAGCTCGTACAACACAATGCACGCGCGATTTCCGTCAACGTGTCCCCACTCCCGTGGCAAACGCGGGGAGGGTAGAACATGAGGTATATCTTCGAGGCAGCAAATATGTCGTCATCTTTGTGCGCACGTGAATATGATGCATGAGGAAGGAGACTACAGGCACCATGCTAGACATCCCCTTATGCTCATTTCTCGGTTTCACTCCCATCAGCTTGAGAGCGATCGATAACTGCAGCAGCTAACTGTTGATCTAGTTCTTCATCTTGCTTCTTCTTATCATATTCTTCAGCGACTCGCTGTTTTGTTATTTCTTTCAAACGCCTCGTCTCCACACTTTTCTTAGCAACCATTGCATCGATTTGTGCTGCTCTCTTTTTTATTTGCTGGAGTTTGGCCTCATATTCCGGAATCTGCGCAAAGAGTTGCTTCAATTCATACAATCGGCGGGCAGTGGGATGATCAGGAATGTTCTTTCCAGGATAATCAGTCTTGTGTTGCTCCTCTTTGCCAGGCGACGCTTCTTTCTGGGGAGTGGATGGGTGCGAATAACTGGCGGAACGCTGATTACTCTGTGTCTGTTCCTCGGAGCCGCCGCTTGAGGCAGTAGCTACAGCGGTGTCCGAGCTGCTGGTGGATGCCTTTGAAGTTGGCCGACGGAGCATAGATAATATCATCTTCCCATAGTCCACTTTTTGGCGATAGGGCCCTCCCAGAGCCTCCCATTCCTCGACAAGTGTATAGTTGAGCATCTGCAACGCGAGCGGGTTGGTGAAGTTCGCAACAGAGCCATCACATTTTGCACAAAACTCACCTTCTGGTTCTCTTGCACGTCAATTAATCTATCACTCAGGTACTGTAAGGTAGGCTCCATACTTTCCAAGATTGAGCTGGGACCTCCAGAGCGTCCTTCTTGAATATTCTGACCCATGGCTTGCCGAATTGACGTGCGCTGCTCTGAAGGAAGGCTTTCCTCCACCGGTCCCGTATAGCTTTCCTCTTCACCCTCTTTTGCGCCGCTAGCAAAGGCTGTATCTTTGCCATGGGCGGCTGCAGTGTCCTGTACGGCTCGTTTTGAGCCCTGTTTGGTCTCATCTTCGGGTTCGGACTCCAGAGTGTCCGTGCTGCTGGTGCTTCCTTGGGAGGATTCCTCCTCCCCTTCACCTACTCTCTCCGCATCGCTCATTGCGTTTCTCCACGGTATGCACAAGCAAACACCACACTGTTCATTCAATCCTTGATTCCTTCGTCTGGTGGCCGCCTCGCAACTTCACAAGGGCGTTGGCAGCGTTTGTTTTGTTTTCCGCACCTTGTCGGTTGGGGCCTGGACACTTTTTGCGGGGAAGGGGGCTAAAAAATCGCCCCCTTTCTCGGGCCATTTTAAGCTCTTTCCAGTGATTGTTAGCTTCTGCGTCATGCATGGTTCGATAGTATTTTCAAAACTGGTTCGTATGAGACAGAACGGGTCTGTGCACAGGGGAAATAAGTGGTGTATTTGAGCCATCAAAGACGCAAAGGAACCCCACGGCCGCCGCGCTTTTCTCGCCCAGGATCTTTTCAGCTAAAGGGTCTTTTTCGCCCTATTCAAGGGTGAAACAAGGGTATCCAACGTACAAGTGCTAATCAAAATGGCGTATGCATCGCCCTCGTACCAGCAACAGTCTCGTGCTGTGGCGCAACAGTCGCCACATAGCCAGGATTCACAAAGCGTCGAACGAGAACTATGGAATATCTTCACGTTTTATACATTGGCAGGTAAGTCCTTTCCCGGCTCGATTTCTGGTTTCCAGAGTGTATTTTGAGACGGAACGAATGGCCTTCCGTGGGTTCTGGAAGGAGGGGTTGAACTGTGTGTAGTCGGTGCCAAAAAAACCTGCATGGTTCGAAATCTTGGAAGATGATACGAAGCGAAGTGGACTCTCAATACGCATGTTTTCTTCTGTATTGTTGTTACAGGTGCTGCTACTGATCCTGAACACCTTCGGGTAAGTGAAATTTCCTTGAAAGGGTTTTAGGAGCATCATGGAAGCATCATATCTTGTTACAGGCAACCCAATTTGTCCGATTTGGTCGCGACGTAGGGTTAATTGGGCCCAACCAGGTATCAGAAGCAGAAGAACCGTTATTAGAAGCAGATTTGCATGTAGCATACACGGCTGGTACGTACCTGCTCAATGCTGCGCTTCGGAGAATACGCGTGTGTACTTACAAGGTATCCATGCAGAAGTCAAGAGGCCAAACCGCTCCGGGATGCACAGAATGAACTACAATGACTTCCTTACAGTTCTAATGAAATTATCAGTGAGGGTATGTTTTCCAAGTGGGTGTATGATAGTGGCATTCCCAGCAAGTTGTGCGCTGGTAGCAGGTGTACCCGTCCGCGCGGAGTATCGACGAGGCATTTCAGAGGCTACTGATGGAGAACGTTCTGCCATCGGCCTGGCGTAGGTATGTGGAGGCATTGAAATATTCTTCCAACGTCTGAGCGAAATGTTCAATCGGCTCCTAGCTCGTCTATCGACGCAGGAATGTAGAACCAGTCGACGATGTCCTTTATGATCCAGACGTACAAAGGTTGTATGCGTTTTTCAGGGATGCTTTAGAACAGATATTCCAATTCTACGCCACGAACCCTAGTGTAAGCTCTCCCGGGAAGAAAGAATCACCAAGGGCGACAGGCCGCTCACCTCTCTCTCGGGCATCCAACAGTATGAAGAGCGCCCTTGGTTACCCAGAATTCCTAAAATTTGCCTCAGACTTTAACCTCGCAAATTCTGTGCTCCTCTCTACAAGAGAACTCGGAGATATCTACTTATCAAGTATTCACAACATTCAGCCAGATGCTACCATTCGGAAGCTCTCATTCGACGAGTTCTGGGAATCGCTGGTACGGTGCGCGGAGCGAGCGTACGGAAAAATTAGTCATGCTTCTCCGTTGGACAGGATTCGTGGACTTTTCCTCTACATGTGGCGCTCTATCACTACTAACGTACCCCATACTGTTCAACATCGACAGGGAATTTCCACGTATGCAGGTGATCTGCTCTCGGGAGCTATGCTTTTCAACAAAAGGTTTACAGCAATGTGGGCTGAAGACGGTTACCGTGACTATTTGTCTCCAGATGCTCCTCGAGAAGAGAGTGGTAAAGCTGTCTTAAACCGCTTGACGAATAGCGAGTCGGGAATGTCTGCTTTGCAGCGAGCGCTTCCCGATATGTCGAATGAATCCCCTACTAACAACAGTGGCTATCCAATGTTTGGGGGTCACCCGATGACGAGCCCAATGAAAGGTGGGCACTCCAGCGGCACTGTCAAGGCACCCGGACCGCCTTCTGGACCTCCGCCACCTTCTGCTTACATTGAGAGTGCCAATGGGGGTAGTACCAAAGGTGGATCCCAAAGCCTTAGCACCTCTGACTTTTACAGTCGCCATCGGTGAGTTAGGGATAGTGCGTGTCTTGAAAGTGAATTAACATCGGTATCCTACAAGTTTGGTGGGGAGTATGTGAATGTGCCCGTCATATAGTACCTAAATTTCCAGCAGTAGCTACTGTATCGATTCAGATATGAGTAGTTTGACGGCGCTAGACAGTCTGTCACGCGGACGGATCTGCAAGGCTTGTCTCATTCGGCTGTTTAATTGGCCCGGGACCGGCCTGCACGTACAAGAAGCATTGAATTCATCCAAACCGATCTCACCCTCACGGGCCATGACTCACCTTGGTAGCGTAAATGTATCTAATTCCTCCAGAAGATCTGTTCTCCGATGTGCATTGTAGACGGGGGACCTCGTCAACCCTCTGAGCCTCTTCAAGGATAGAGGGTTTCGAGATATGTGACTTCCACTGCCCTACACGCTCCTTGTGATTCGCCACAGCCTGAGGCGTCCCAGGAGGGGCAAAATGTTCACCGATGACGCTGAGTATATGAGGGACGTGTTCGTCTAGTGTATACAAAACTGCGTTGGGGCCTGCATCAAATGTATACGCCACTCTTAGATGACTCTCCTCATCCGTATAGCCATCATTGATCTTGTGACAAAGTTGAATGATGCGACGAGAAGTATCGTTCATATAGAACACGGGAGGATAAGTATCCAAGCAGCACGCATGAAATTGATTGCTATCTTGCATTGTCAATTTTCCAAATGTGTCGAAGTCTCTTTCAAGATATGCAGCTTCCAGGGCTTTCAGTCGTTCGGGGACGACGGATTCAGCTCGGTACTTCAGCAATTCAGAGGTTTTCACACTGTTTATCATCCCTTTGGTACTACCTGTTTCCTTTTTCTCGTCACTGACAACACATATGAGGACACGAAGATTCGGCCAGTGATTTTCTTTGGCTACTTGGACCGCAATGCTATCCGAGCCGTCAGGTTTTGACCCTTTATTCCATCGCACAAATCCACCGAATAAGCTCCTACTAGCACTCCCACTGCCTTGACGCGCTATGTCTGTGATCTTGTCCAGTCCATAGTTCTCCTCGCCTGGGGCTGCAAGACCGTACACATCGGCCAGTGCCGCTGCCAACGCAGCATATCCGGCGGCTGAGGAAGCCAATCCAGCTGCCGTCGGGAACGTATTCTTGGATACAATATGGACATGGCCTTCCAATCGACTTGTAGCTTGCCCTAGGGCAGCTGCCCTCTCGCGAATCAGTCGAAGTACAGTCTGAACTCGCTTATTGGCTGTAATGTCTTCTTCCCTGCAGTCTCGGAAAGTCCATTTCCCTTGCAGACTCTCAACGAGACGCGACGAGGAGGCACACTTACGTATCGTTGAGCCATAATCTATCTTTATCAAAGTTTTTTGCCAGAATGACAGTGGTCTTGGCGTGTAAATCGTCCTGATCCAATGTGACACTGACGGAGCTATTGATGGGGAGGTTGAGATCCCCACAGTTGAGTTGTTTGCCCCAATACTTGATGACCGCGATGTTGGTCGGCGCCGTATAGGTGGCGGACGCAATGATTTCAGATGAGGACGACATAGTGAGCGACCGAAAAAAAAAATGTGTGAATATTGACACAAACAAACACAACCAAACACCTTTAATATTCCTGTAGTACTACAGGGCGGTGTGAAGGTAGCCTAGGAACTTCTAGCAGGAAGGCTAGATAGCCTAGACTAGAAGCAACAGATTTGAAACTATATTTGACGAGTTTTTTTTTTTGGAATGAGCATTGGAATACATGTTTTGATGCTCTCAAAGTACGAGGGCTTGCGAATGGAGATCATCAAAGTTACCACGGACGCAATTTTGTAATACAAATGTAAATATGCAACGCAACGGGAGTGGATCACGTACCATTCGGTAGGTTTGGAGAGCATACCCGTGTGCTGGAGGAACGCACAAGTTCGCCCGTACCAGGATCTTAGGGAGCAATGGATGAACACACTACGAAACCAGGAAATTCCACGCAAAGTGCAGTCCGGGCTACACGAGAAGCCATAACCTAGTCCGGGAAGAAGTCTTGCCTAGGCTACAGGCTTCACTTGGCCGTATGGGGAGTGTGAATCCTACCCGGAACCGCTTCTAGAATTCTCACGTTGTAGCGTGGTGCATCAACGTGATAGATAGTTTGGCCCTCATACAAGCTTCCGAAAGTTCCGCAACCAGTGGAGCAGGACGCCACACACATACATATATTGCGACGCCAAGTGGTGTATGCATTAGTGTATTGCTTCTACCGGAGGAGATCTAGTCTACATGCTACGATGGGGCGTGAGAGTTGGCTATAGACTAAAGGAGAAGCAACCCGTTCAGGTAGCACTCTACATCTCACAGGGACAATTTGCCCTGAGATTCCAGGCTGGAAATCGACGATAAACGCACTATGGTTTATACAGTGTTCTTTAGAAGTGCATTAGGAATAGGGTTTGTCGTATTATTCAGGTAGAGTGAAGTTGCACCCACTGTAGCCCGCATGCACAACTTGGTTGTACACGTATTCGTACATGCGCCACCGACAATTTAGATGCGCCTAGTAAGAGCATGCCCAGGGAGGAAGGTTCGAGGTGTCCAAATCGATCGAAACCGTTCTTTGTAGATACGTGGCTTGATCTTCGACGAACCCGGGTAAGGTGTAGTGAAGTCTTCACTTTCTCTGTGAAGCTGTATTCGTACGAACAATTTGATTCACAACTTTGGTTGTAGTCCTGGTGTATAGTGCAATTGCCACGAATGTTAATAAATTAGCTAATTTAATTTGGTTGTGTGGCTTGTTTCTCAGGGCGCGTTTGAACCGCTTGCAATTTTTTTTTAACCCATCACAGTGGATGATGACGTTTCCAGCGTCGTCGATGATCTCACGTCGCTTAGGAACTAAGGGTATGAGGAGAATACCTGTAAAGTTGCCAATCACTCGCTCTTTTTCGGGCCAAACAGCGTTAAGCAAGGAGAATATTCAGAACTTGAGCAAAACAGTAAAGTACGGCTGACTGTAAAGCAAGAATCGCGCAGCCACGCATGATATTACGCTTGCAGAGGTTTGGATCGAGAGATGTATCAATGTAGCAACTTCATGAAGCCCCCGGCACAGGAGTGTTTTCTCGTACTGGTACGACATGGAGAATTAATTGACTGGATTCTACTTTTGAATATGACATAAACCACGTGTATCTACACAGAGGGCCGTGAACGCCGAACTGGCAAAAATCGCGGATGTCACGCAAGGCAATGTTCACACCGCTTCCATAAGATTTCAGTTCTGGAAAGACTTAATAGGCACCTGCTATCAGAGCGAAGAAGAAATCCAGAGAGCAAGTGAGGGTTCCGAGATTTCCATGAATTACCTGTCGCACCCGTACGTCGGCCACTTACGAAAGCTAGTGGCGAAACATCACCTTACAAAACGCTGGTTGGACAAATTGGTCGATGCACGCGTACGTTTCAGCAAAGCACGTATAGCACACAGCGATCTTGTTAGTTTTAAGGAACTGAGAAAAATCTGAGTGCAGGAAAGAGATGTCATGTCTGAAAGTAGGTATGACACGCTTCATGAGTTGGAGCAGTATTGTGAACATACGCAGTCCTCGATGCTGTACTTGACACTTGAGTCTCTAGGTGTACGTCACGATACAACGGACCTTGCAGCCAGGTACGTTATGTGAAATTTTAAGGCAGCTTTTCAAAAATCATAACCCGCGACATTGTTCGTGAATTTGTTTATTTTCAACACAGTTACATCGGAAGAGCTGTGGGACTAACTACGATTCTTCGAGGCTTCGGGCACCATACTATGAATAATCAAGTCTATGTACCAACCGCTCTCTTGAAGAAACACGAGATTTCCTCTAAAGATATGCTTGGTGTAATGCAATCTGCTTTATCAGGAAGAAAGTCCCAAGAGAAAACCCAACAAAAATCCCCCACAGGATCTTCGACAGCTGGAAGCCGGCAGCAAGTGGCACAGTCCTCCGGTCTCCCAAGAGAAACCAAGATGACAGTGACACCTCGCAGTGATATTGAAAACATGCAAGAGGAAGAAAAAGAGCGCATCAAAGCTGCCGTGAAGGACTCCCTTTTCGACATTGCTGTTCTAGCCAATGCCTATATAGAGGATGCGCGAGCAATGACCGTTGACATCAAACCTGAGGGATCATCGGCGTTGCTCCCAGCAGTAAGTATTGCCTTCGTGGTCTGGGGCTGCAGAACAAGCGTTGACGTTTCTCGTTTCTGTTGTTTCCATCGCAGGTGCCTTCCCATTTATGGTTAAAGCGGTTTGAGAAGGCCAACTTTGATATAAGCGATCCCGCCTTGTACCAGCCCCATGATCTTCAGCTTTCGTGGCATCTCTTGAAGCATACGTGGAATAACTCATTCTAGCGGAGCATGAAAAGTTACTCATCATTCGTCTCCTTCGAAACACACTCACAGTTGGCCTTCCATACCCCTGCAGTGACGCTATCTCCAGATGGCCCGCTAGCGTACCATTCCTTTTTCCAGATGGGTACTCTTTCCTTCAGCTTATCTATGAGGAATTTCACAGCATCTAAGCCATCTTGACGATGAGCACTCGAGACCCATATAACGACTGATTCTTCGCATACGGGAACTACTCCAGTCCGGTGCGTTACGCTTACGTTTATGAGGCTCCACTTACTAAATGCCATTTCACACAGCTTTCTCAACTCTTTTATGGCCATCGGAACGTAGCATTCATACTCCAGCTTCTCAACGATTTTCCCATTAAAATTATCTCGGGTAGTACCGTGAAACGAGGAGAGCGCTCCCGCCTGCGATGAATACCACTTGGGTGATCGAAAGTTTGAACTGTAGCAAGATCACGTTTCTGAACTTACCTTGGGGCTTTTCACAAAGCGTCGAGCCGCTTCTACGTCAATTGGTTGCGTGGTAATGACCAAACGTGTGTCTTCAGCGTCCCCTCTTTGCAAGCAGTACGTGTGTTGCTGTTCCTCCATGTTGTCATGAAATAACGGAGCCTTGTCTTATCCTCCACTCACCGGAGGTATGATGGCCACTGTGTCTCCGTCTCGAACGACGCTTGATTCGTCTGCGTACTCCTCGTTGACGGCCAAGAGCACTTGCGGATGACTCCTCCTGGCTTCTTGAAAATCCGGGCCGAGAGTGGTCTGTAGCGTTTCCAGCACCTGCGCCACTGTGGAATCCTTCCCTGACGGTGGTAGTTCAACAGATGTCTCAGAAAGTCCTCCTAGAGCTTCACGGAACGAGGCAAAAAAGAGGACCGTCACAACCATTCTATAGACGGACGCAATTTTTGACAAAAAAATTCAAACACAAAATGAATCCTGTGTTGACTAACAATCCTTTTCTCTCTTGATAGAATGGCGTCCATCTTCCATCTACCCCCCTCTATCTCCCGTAAACTCCTAGTGATCGTCATTTTGGGACAAGGGATGTACGCCTTCACCTATCTGTATAAGAGGAGACACGGGAATCCTATGCGTATGGCCCCAGATGAACACGGGGTGATTCGATTCCAGTCCATGAGAGAGTATTTAGAAGATGAAATACGCACATGTGAGCAGACTTTGGAGCAGAACCCCCACGATGAAGCCGCCTTATTCGATGTCCAAGTACGTATCAAGTGCCCCGTCAGTGTTTGTGGACGCATGGGTGTCATATGAGCCATTAATGCAGCTCAAAAAATTGAGGCTTCGGGAAGAATTGGCGAAATTGGAGGCGAATGACTACTTCACGGAACGAGATATAGCACTCAAAGAGGAGGATCTTCGACTATGAACACAGTACGGTACTTTAGAGGGAATTCCTGGTCAGTGTATTGAGTGCATTACAAATGACTAATGCGTAAGGTGGCCGGAAGATTGCTTGCAAAGGAACGGCACCGGGCCTACTGCCCAGTCTGCGCTGCCGTGGCTCTGTCCAATGCATACGTCAAGAAGAGAAGCAGGCACCATCATTGGATGAAGTGGCCCTGGGTACTTGTAATCCAGAAGAGGAAGCAGAGGTTTCGTTGGATATTCCCTGTGGTGAATGAATAATGTTGCTACGCCAGTTGCACGTCACCATCGTTTTTCTCTTGGGCCATAAATTGGTCTAGCGGATGAGGAGCAGGTTGCTCCTCGACCAGACCCTTATTACCTCCTCTATTTACTCCTGCTCCTCCAGGAATGGATCGACCAACGCTAGCTTCCATTAGGTCTTTGGACACCAAATGTCGATACGATTCTCCCCACCGCGGGTAGACTCGCTTGTACAACGACATCAGCACAGTATCATGTTGCTTAATAACTCCATTGAATGTACACTTCATACGCCCATGCGTACCAACCGGCTCCTTGATGTATCCACTCAGTCCGTGCTTCGTATGCAGTTCGATCGGTTTGAACCATAAAATATCCTCAGGGCTGTAAAACATAAACTTGACCACGGCAGCTCGGCGGTTCACCTTCACCGGGTAGCCACTCAGGACGATTTTCTTCAGAACAATTCGGTCCGGGTCTGCCCCCAGTAAGGTACCCGTAGCAACCAAAAGGCTCCTGGTTCGCTCCGGATTCGCATCGTCTGTAAATCTTTTGTAAACTTGGATTGGCATATTGCCGAATAGAATAGGGCCATAGGCCGACGCAACAGTCCATCTATTTGCATGTAAGAATCGCTCAAATTTGTGTTTGTCCGACTTTAAGTTATTCTCGCCAAAAACAGGGCGAGCTTTAAATCGAAGAAATCCGCAGTGAAACTCCAACTCCTCTTTACTCTTTATCGGGCTATCGTATTTATCAGTGTTCACTCTTTGGACATTAAAGTGCACAACACTCGTTTGATGCTCATGACGAAGCAGACCGGTAGCCACGAGAGGCACATTCTTGTTCCTTCGTTGCACAAGTATCATCGGTACATTCGGCACCTCTATCATCACGTATCTCCCCATCGGTACCCATGATTCACCAGTCTTTTGTTGTAAACCTTCATCGACATCTGCGTTACTCAATGTATGTGCACTCGTACTCACAGAAGCTGTTTCTACCTCCATATCATTTTCCCCTGAAGTAGAGCCGCTTCGGCTCTTTTTAGCCTTACGCTCCGTAGCCCTTTCTCTCTGTTCTCCTTGAAGTCTATCTTTCTCTAGTTTGAACAAAGCATTCTCAGCTTCCTTTATCTCATTTACAGCTCGCTTACTCGATACACTGTAATTCTGCACTTGGAATATCCGACTATAAGAGCGCGGTAACGACTCTTTTGGGTCCCAGTAGGAGGTGCGGAAGGATTGAAGACCGCGATATCGTCCAAAGCGTTCTCGAGCAGGTATGTCCGTCGGTGTATCCACTTCATCGGGAAACTCCAAGTCCTCCTTCTCCTCTTCTCTCTTACCACCTTTACGTCCATATTTCTTACTCGTCATTATAGACGTACCGCCGTCAGACAATGCGTCATCTAAATCGTCGGCATCCTCATCGGCCATAGCTTTAAATTGTTCTTCTTTCCTTGTTTCTTCATCTATTTCGTCTTGGTCTGTCAGCCAAGCCTTTGTGTAGTCTGTGTTCATCTCAGCTCCTGAAGGTTTGCGCTTCATGCGTTCTTCGGCAGCTCTTTCCTCTTCTTCTGTGGGCCAGGTTTGCTCTCCATTGGTCACTTCTTCTGGTGCAACCGTCCTCAATTCCTCTTCTTGGAATGTTTTGTTCTCGTGGACATTAAGTGGTGTGGGTTCATCGTCGCCGTGCGTAGATGCATTAAAATGCTTGAGCTGGCTAATTTTCTTAATAGGGTAGTATCCGAGACCGTTCAGATAAATGTACTGCTCGGCGCTTAGCGGAGCACCCCGAACATATCCGGTAAGCTTGATCGTCCCAGTTTGTAGAGCACTAACGTCATTCTCTTTCAGGTATTGCTTCACAATGTGGGTTGCCTCCGGTGGAGAAATAGTATTGGGAGCAATTGTGCGATTAGTTCGGTACGTCAACTTTTCGTCCTCATCCTTTCCTTCTGCTGCATCAGGAGGCACGACAGGTAACTCACCGGTAGCTTCGTAGTCTACGCCATTGGCTACAACGTATGGTCGAGTGCTTCTCCACGAGACTGTTTTCGGTGTAACTGTAGTAAGGGTACGAAGAGTGGTCTGGATATCATCAGTATCGGCCACTTTTATCCTTCCTTTCGGAAATTCGTTCTCAAAGAACTTCACTGCATGTTTCTTGTTCTCATTCGCTTTCTTCTGCCCTGATTTGCCAGAATTCTTGAGGGTTGTTACTCCCTGGATTGCACCCACAACGCAAGGAGTTCCAGATGCTTTCACCGCCGAYAAAAACTCATGTGCATATTCATCAATAGAATTATCCAGACCATCTGATATATTCATCACAAGGACGAGGATATCCACTGAGTTCACAGTATCAAGAGCCTGGAGAAGCGGGGGTGTGTCGTTGTGATCGTCTACGCCTCGCACAGAAGGGCACTCAAGGAGAGTGAACCTTGTTTTGAACTTGGAGCAGTTGACCGTAGTAGGCTGCGCAACACCTTCGTATCCTTGTTCTTGAATCACTTCATCAGCTTGAGACTGAATGGAAGTAACCAGTTCTTGTACCGAAGCATTTTCGGCGAGGGGATAAAATCCCACAACCAATGGAGGACCTTGTGAACTACCTCCTACTGCAAACGCAAAGCAACCGAACACAAGCACGGTTAGTGTAATGAGGACAGCTCTTAAATGAATTTGACATCAGTTAAATGTAACGTACATAAACGCTTCCGAATTATGACTTCAGCTCGTTTTTCATCGCGAAGTTGTTTTTGCTGATTGATTCGACGTTGCTTGCCGCTTTTCAAGCTGCAATTCCCCACCAGAATCACATCTCACCGTACACAGTTAACGGCACAGATTCAGTGTAGACAATAGGGGCTTACATGCTCAATTTTCGCTTATGGGCAGCGTTGGAAGTGGTGCCATCAGCACCTGAATCGCCAGTTCCAGGCACCTTGCCTTTGGCGACCGAGGACCGGCGGACTGACGCTTTCCCTAGCGCTTTGTGCTTCTTATTCTGCTGCTTTAGCGAGCCAGATCGATGGTGGTGGTGTTGATCCATAGTATGTGACTCCTATTGAACTCGAATGCTCTCTAATGCGTTCTCTAGAGTCCATCAAACCTCCAAAAATCCGTGCCCTAGTCCTGGAGTCAGTGCAACTTCAACTTCAGTCACACAACAAACAAAAGTGCCACTTTTCGGGAAGTTGAAGTTATCATCCCAAGGGGAAATTAGAAGGGGGTGGAAGAGAACTGACACCCCGACAGAGTCTTGTTTTTTTTTTTGGCTGTTGTACTCGGTGCGGAAAACGGCACTTCGAGGTTTTTCTGGAAAAAGGAATTCTACTTTGCGGGCGAGAAAAAAAGAGGAATTCCTCTTTTTCTATACACTGTTATATGGACACAATACCCCCTTTCTAAGGTAGCTACAAGACACAATGACGGACCTGAATGGAGGAGCATGGGCTGACATGATCGATGAGGATGAACTGGCGGTCTCAGACGAGGAGGAGGAGGAGGAGACTGAGGAGTCCGCGGGGACAGGGGATCAAACGCAGTTCTTTGGAGGCTCTTTTGGCTCACGAAGCCCAGGAAGAGGGGCTCCAGGTGGCGCTCCAGGAGGGAAGCGAGGAGGACGAGGTGGTCCACCCCATAAACAAGAGCAAGGAGCTCTGGAAATGCCGTGGCAGGATTTAAAACAGCAATTTGCTGGTGGCAAAGGAGGACGAAAACCCAAAGCTGGGGGAGGCCAGTCTAATAAGACTAGCGGTGAAGCTTCAGCCTCCATTGAACAAGGTTTAAAGAAGGCGGCCCAACAGTTGGAGCAAAAGAACAGAGGTAACAGTGGTGGTGCCGCCTCCTCGTTTTGGCAACAGAAGCAACAAAGTGCTGTGGAAGCGGCCAATGCCGGCGAATACGTGAAAATGGGAACGCTGAACACATGGAAGGACACAAGCTCCCGGAAAAACCATGGTCGCGATAATACGGAAGCTGATCAAGCAAAGAGTTGGCCGAGGGGAGGCAGGGCAGCTGGGAATGAGACTCAGACTGCTGAACCGCCTTCTGGCTCCTGGCGAGGAAGAGCTCCTCCGAGCGTAAAGAGCACTGCCGAACCACCAACCGTGCAACAAGGAAATGTCAATAAAAGTGCACAAGACAACAAAGCCTCTACTTCTGCTCCGGATCCCTGGGACCTCCTCGGAGCTAGGCGAAAAGCAGCTACACAGCACCTAGGGGTCGTCAGTGCTGTTACCGCACATGGCATCGAAATTAAAACATTGGAGGGAAAATTATTCTCTTGCGAAGAAATACGTAATAAGCAGGACTTTTCGCAAGGTACAGAGGTGCGCTTCATGGTGGACTCGGAGGACGAAAAAGTGCATGACGTGCGCATCGTTCCCTTTGGAACAGTTGAGTTCATCGAAATTTCCAGCAAATGGTACGTTGGCGTTGTTCTAAATGTTCCAAAGGAAGGAAACCAAGAAGATTCGGTGGTAGAGAAAGCTCGACGGAAAGCAACGTCGCTCGCTTGGGACGGCGGAGCAATCAAGCCTGCTGCGCCCACTGCTCAATCAAAACGGAGTAACCCATCCTTGAATGTGTATTGGGCTACGGGAAAGGGAGATCTATCCCCTTCGAAAGATAAGGGTCAGGTCGAAGTTCTTGGAGACTATAGCTCTGACCTCGCAGATAGTCTCTTCGACCCCACTGGTCGTTCGAAAGACACTGGTGCCAGTGGGTCTAAGGGAACCAGATTGCAGTTTGGTTCTGGGGATCTAGCGAAGGATGCCGCCCAATTCGATGCGACATCTGGGATAGAAGACGTCCATCGAGGCGTCGGTGTCGGAGATATTGTCAAGTTTCGGATAGCCTTGGATAAGCGCTCAGGGAGATCGTGGGCATGCGGAATCTGCCAATTGACATCATTCAACGTAATGGTTAATGCTGCAAAAGCGCTATGCAGAGATAAGGAAAGTCCCGGCGAGCTTCCTTCGTGGCAGCGATATGGCTTGGTCACTAATCTTGGAGACGGCAACGAGTACTCTGTTGAAGTACAGGCGAGGGATGGCAACCATTATTTGATTCCTCATCCGCATTTTGTGCAGAGGGTTTGGAGGAGTTTACAGACAAGGGCATCCGGTGTTCCTGAACCTGCTCAAGGTTTTCCCCTTAAAGTTGGTGATATCATACGTTTTAGCTCCGTTGTTTTGCCGCCTTTCAAGGCATCAAATGGTGTTCCCGGCCTTTCTTGGGCGGGTGTACAGTCGATGGTGCAGGACAGCATCACCGCTGGCAGGGGCACAGCCTCTAATAGCGGAGAAAGGCACTTGGTTTCTGTTGAGCCCGTGAGTGGCCAAGATAGAGTCATACATAAAGTGGGTGTTGCATACCATATCCCAGCTTTGTTGCTTAGCGTCGGTGAACATGATTACGGGTTGGGGCTACCAGTGAAGTACGTTCAAGTTGGCTGGTCCACTGCCTCTAGCTCACTTGAGGACAGGAACAATATGTCTGCTAGGGAAGTCGCCGAAGTGCAGCGGGTTGTAAACCTCCAGATAAATCGCCGATCGAATGGTAACTACATACTCACAACAATTAGCTTATCGGACGTATTGCTGCCGGGAATGATGAATCGCCCCAAATCATTCAGTCTAAAACAGGGAGATATAATCGATGTTGATGTGACGTTTGATTTGTTTTCCCACACATTTGGAGTGTCAAAAGCGATTTTCAAGCAGGCAACCCCTCTATTCCGAGAAATTGGGGTCGTACGAACTACAGTAGAAAACAAGCCGCATGAACCGAAGGCCCATTTTGGGTTTATCAGATCTTTTAGGAACGAGAGAATGAAACTTAAGGACGGTGTACCGGAGCCATACGATGTCTATTTCCACTTCGATGATGTCATGGATCCCGACGAACGACCCCACCTTTTCTCGGGCGACATTGTTGCATATGATCCAGAAATTGACCTGCGTCCAAAGAACTCAGCGTCCAAAGTAGTAGATGATACCACCCCCGTGGCACTTCGGGGTACGAGAGTGATGTGTATTTGCCCAGCGCGCGATCCACGCGGGCAAAATCACCATAAGAGCGGGTTTACAATTGCTGAGGGGGTCAGCGCTAAACTTCGGAAGAACGATGTTGACGGCTCAATGGAAGCGGATATCCGTCCTGAGAGAAATTTACTGTCTAGGGTACTGTTTTCCCTCGGCATTGATGGGGTGCCCAAGTATAGATACTCAACCGAGATTCACAAAAAAATAGAGTCTTTATTCTATGGTTGGAGCTCGCTCGTCGCTGAGATGGGCTTCGATGGTTTCAACAAGCAAGGCGAACGCGACAGTAGCTCCAACCCGATCTTGTCTGCAGGTGAGGGTACCGGCGATATTATAGAGCTGAACGAAGTGTTCAAAAAGGATGAATACTTGTTGACTGGGCTAGGCGGACCTGGGGCGTTGTCTGCCCTGAGTCAATCCGTTTCCCCGTGCGTTTCCGTCGCGTTATCTCGTATGGGTCTTCCTGAACTTGCGCAGTACTTGAATAATCTGTACCAGGGTGTCTCCCATAAACCATGCCCCTTCAGGTTGGGAAAGCTGGAGTACGACGCATTGAAGAGATGCATAGATAAAAAATCTCCGTCTGAAGTGCGCGAGTCACCGATCTCTGATGATATTCCGAAAACTTTGAGATGGGTTATAGATGCGTACTGCAATGAGCAATGCGATGTAAAGTTTGTAGGCGGGTCTGGGGAAAAACCATTTGGAACCATTCTCTTGGCGCCAAAATCACACGAGAGGAACGGAGAGACTCAGACTGATCTCCAGCAAGTCATTGATGACAATAACAATGGTCTGATTGGAGCAGCTGCTCGAGAGTATAGTACCATTGCTGAAGGTGTTCCAATGCCCGAGGTGGTCACTTGGCTTTCGGGTGCAACGACATTACGCATACCTGTCAGCAATAAAAAAGTGCACAACTTTGGGAAGTCAAGTTCCAGCTATACAGTTCATATTAAAAGGAACACCAATACCGGCAGCATTGAAGCTGATGTTGTATCTAGCGGTCATACGGCGCCTGGAAACACCGTCCAGCCCCACTCTGAACAAAACTTTAGCAAGCACGTTGCTGTGGGGAAATGGGCGGATGCAGATGAATGGGAGATGCCGAAACACTCGAAAAACAAGTTAGAAAAAGGAGAAATCGTCTCACTAGATCCGAAGAGTGGAGGGGCATTCATCAAGGCCGCTCAGGACAAGAAACGTTTGTTTTGCTCTGACGCAGATGTCTCTGGTGATCTTCGTTCGTTCCCTATCGGTACCCTCGTAGAATTCGAGCGCATAACGGACCGTCTGCGTGGTAGTAACCGTCAAAGGGCCGCAAATGTGCGAATGTGCTCTCAACGTGAGCAAACAAACTCTGGCTCTGGGAAAGCTGAGTCCGGAAGCGTAAAGATTCTAACTTCATCCGAGTCCAAACGAGGGACGAATGTTATTCGAGGTGTTGTTTGTAAGGAGTTAACAGAATCCAAAGGTGGAATGGTTGGAGAGATTGAACCGCGATCCCTACAGGCTAGTGTCGCCGGGGATAAAGAGCTAGCAGAGACGATAGTTTCTCACAAAGCCATGCTGAATTTTGATAAGAGCGTTGAAGTAGGCACAGCTTCCGCACAGAGAATGCAGCCTACGGGACTTCTAGTTGGCGATGAGGTCGACGTGAGTTTAACGAGGGATTCCAAGGATTCTGGAAAGTTGTCGACCAAAAAGATCACCCTGACTCATCCAAACGAGGGGAGGGTGTCGGGTACAGTTGTATCCAAGAAGGATGGCTTTGGATTTATTGCCCCGCATAAAAGAGGCGAGCCTTCTAATAATATCTACTTCAATATGAAAGATTTGTGGACGTCATTGAGTGGTATGGTTCAGAAGAGTAGTAGTGATCATAGAGCAGCCATTTCTGAAGGGGACGAAGTAGAATACTCTATGGTTACTAGGGACGGTAGGAAGTCAGCAATACGTGTTACTCCCCTGGGGAAGAAGGCTGCGTCTTCGAATCGTGAGAGAGTTGGTTCAACTGGATCTGAAAGTCGACGTGGGCGAGGAGGCCGGCGGAGACCAAATCGTTCTCGAGGAAAAGGGAATATTTCCAAAGGAGAAACGAAGTAGCTAATTGCCAGATGCCCCTCCATATATCATTCTTTTGTAGCTACGATGTTTTTTCCTTGCTATGTGATTCGCGAAGGCAGCACTTTCGTATCAGAGCAGAAACAGTTCTTGTTAAGGTAAAGTATATAACAAGAACAAGTAATGTTACTGTACCGATAATGTCTATGTTATACTTTTGGTACCATGGTAGGAAGTGCCAATAGCGGGTCAGTCCCTCTTGGCCCACCTCCGCAGTTGCCTCGATTATTTGAGCAGATCTGGATGCTCCCCCCGCAGCCAGATTATGTATCCATGCACGGCGCAAAGCATCCTTGACCGCCTGCTGCTCTATCAGTCGTTTCAGGTCCACATTTAGCAGCATTTTAAGTTTTTCGACTGAGCCTGTCAAGCTGGCTTTGTAATCGAGTGCTTTCCCAAAGCCACGATCTTCGGCTGATCGACAATTGTCGAACTGATCATTGAACAGTCCCATGCATAAAAGAGGAGTTTGAGTATATATAGCTTCTGCTAGGCTGTTCATGCCTCCGTGAGTGATAAAGCCGGTGACCTGTGGAGCATAGGTCAGTATCCCGCTCTCCAAGGCTTTCTCTCCGAATGCTCGACACGTACCTGTTTGTGTGATAATAACGCCACCTGTACCTCCCACTCGGTAACCCACACACTGCCGGCAAGACCGGGAGGAGCTTCTTCATCAGGTAAGTCATTCGTGTTTTCCTGAACCTCTTTGGGCAAATGACCGCGATTCCGTTTCGATATGGCCCAAACATACCGAAAATGTATGTCTTCTTTCATTGCTTCGTACAATCGCGCTAGCAGTTCTGCGATACCAGCACTCATAGTGCCAAACGACACGTAAACAACAGGGACATCTGTGGAAGTGATCCATTTGGCCAGTTGCGGATCGATCCCTTTCAATGCGTCTTCTGGAATGGTACGGATCATGTTGACAAGCTGAAGCACTCGAAACGATATCGCATCGAAGAACGTACCCTCAAAATTGTTGGTATTTCCCACCAGGAACTCGTTGGGAGAAAGAGGTCTGGGGTGTTGTATACCCCAATGAGTATTATACAACGCAGGCCACTGGGTCAGCATATAGAATCGACGAAAGCATGGGTAGGTGCATAGGTTGAACAAGTTTTTTCAGTTGGAACACTTACCCCTTCAAAGTTCAAAGTGTAATCCTCAGCCTTTGGTACACTGAAGTATTCCCGGTTTCCAAAATAGACGTTCTTAAGGTATAGCGGCGTAATTACATATCTTCCCAGAAAGAGAGTTGCCAGTGCCTTTAGTCGATTAAAGAACCTATTCCTGAACGGGGGTATGCAACAGTAATGACATTGCTCTTCTATTCGTTCATACGCCTTCTCTCGTCAACCTACATTTTATATGAACTGACTCCCGATCCGTGAGGGGGAGTATCCAAGGGGGCTGTATAGATATCTCGAAGCCCTGTGCCTACTCGAGCTACTCTTGGGATGTCGTATTTAGCCGCTAGATCCGAAGCGCAAAATGAATCGGCGTCATATACAATGACGTCCGGTCTGTTTCTTGGATCTTGGTACCACTTCATCAATGGTTCACCTGCGTCAACCAACGGCATTCAGCAGAGTTGTCTAAGTATGAAGTCCAATTATTTTCGACAAAATACCAACATACACATTTGACGATTCACAATGCGCATATTTTCCATCATCAAAAACAGATCATCTATCGATTCCTGCATGTTTCAAAGGAGTACTTGCGTAACTCATCATCTCGCTTCCTCAGAGGACTGAACAAGCTCGTGCACCCAAGGCGACGTGTACATACACTTTTGATCAATCGCGTCATGACTTCTTCTCGATTTTCATCGTATACCGGACAATTCCCGCCACTGACAAAAGTTATGTTATATCTTTCCGAAAGCCGATCTTGCTCAAAATGCCCCCGGCTCTGTTCGCACAATAAAAACGACACTTCGTGTTTCCGCGGCGAAGACGCCATGTAAGTGGCAATGTCTTTGATCGTCTTATAGTGCCCGTACATGGGTAACGTGAGCACATGAACGCGCAATTTCCGCCCTGCAATATCCCCTCCGAGCTCCTCCGCGACCGCACTTCCACATTGGAAACTACATAGTAGGGCCACTACAGATACGAGTGCTTTCATTCCCATTTTGGGTTTTTTCGGCACTTGGGACATAGACCACTGGTACAAACTGAGGTTTGATGAAAGATCAACACTAGCTTTCTGCTGCTGAATGAAAGAGCTTCACAGGTGACGGTTGATGGGAAATCCATGGCCAATGTGGGAAGTTCAATGGGAACTTGCAACTTGCTAACAACAAGAAGAGCGAGCTATGAGGGAACATTTCTACACTCCAACAATGAACGGAACTCGAATAAATAGCATTTTAAGGTGCTGAGCGACTGCAGGGATGAAAATCAACTTGCGGTGGAGTTGTTCAATTATTATATTGCAGTTGTAATGCATTTTCCTTCTCGATCGAATCGTACAGAATGAAAATATCATTAGAGTGATCATGGATTTACTATACGGAACTATTGATGCTTCCCTCGAGTCTCTCTTCTCCAAGACAGAGCATAGACTATCTACCCAACTCTGGTATCCACTTATGCTACCACGAGCTGAACCCTATGTTCTGAATTACTTGTGCTTCCGACTCTTCTCCAAATATCCATGTATTCCTTGATTTATTAACCCTGAAACGGCATATAAGCCTCCAACAATAGCGCATACAGATGTCAAAAACTGGAAGAAAGACTTCCTTGTCTCTTTTGTTTCCACGAGGATTGGCGATACATCATATTTGAAGATCACACTGGGCTGAGAGTTAAACGGAGATGTGGGATCTTTATAATTAACAAATTCTGTTACTGAAAACTGCTCGCTGTCAACCACATCTCCATCAATCGATTTGTACACAGTCGGCACAAGTTGCACAAAGTACTGAAATTCCGCCGCGGCTGCAGGAAGCACATTCACAACCCACAAAGTTATTGGATAGCTAAAAACTCAAACCAAGAAATCGATGACCTGTACGTACGTTTGGTGGCTATTTGCCTCGTATTCTCCAGAGGCCTAGACTGTCCTGGGAAAGTCGGTCCAAAGCTGAGGTGCTCAATCTCATGACTTACGTTGAAATTCGCCACTTGCTCATAGGAGAGCAAGTGCGTATGATGTCCACCGACTTCACGAGACGTCAAATGATGAGCCATGGTGAAAAAGAACGCCCCGGCCACCTTCTTGAGCTCCAACGAGCCTCCAATGTGGCATTGGGGCTGCTTTTGCGTCTCTTTTTCCTCTTCCTCCGTCAAATCTTCTTTGAATAGATGCCGCCTCGATACATCATAGGGGACACCTTTATTATCTAATGCTCCTATATCGATATCATCGCATTTAAGAGCCAAAAACTTGATATCTAACGTGATATGGAGGTCTCTCTGCCCTTGTCTCGTATCGACACGTGCATGGTCCACTACTTGCACTTTACGATACCATGCTAGTTCAGATAGAAACAGTGAGGTCATAATAATCACACCTAGAACTGTAATACAGGCGCCCAGACCCGTCTTGCGCTGTACATGACTGGTTTTGGCCTTGGAGAAGGTGTCAAATGACTGCATACGACGCAGCATTGGGCCCATCATCGTGGCAAGAATGACGCTCTTATGGTATATATCCTTCCCCCCACCACATTATATTCATCAATCAATTCGTCACCGAGAGCAGGACTGCAGTCTGCATTGATCAGCCATCCTCATGTGAATGTGAACGTGGATCATCCCATTACCTACAACGTCATAGAGGGTAATACAAGTGTCAAATAGAATTGGATTGATAGGGTAGTGTAGAGACACACTTCAACAAGAGAAGAATTGACTCGTGGCTCTTGGTTTGGGAACAAAAGGAAGAGGACCCATCAATGTTTGGGTAAGAGCGAGGGTGACGTTCGCGTGGTTTAAGGAGAACATGGAGCTGCAGGCACCGTACGACAAAGCGGATGGGCTTCTATCAGAAGCCCCGCTGGTGGTGGAGAGGAACTCGGAGGATCAGAGCTCTCCTGAGGAAACCAACAACAGGGACGATATAGGAGATACCAAGAACCGCAATATTTCGGAAAACATTTGTCTGGGCCTGATCGTACTTTATGTCTTCTTGAAAGAATTCAAGCCAAGCGAACCTTATTTGACAGACTACCTAGTGTACGACAGAGGATTCAGCCAAGAGGATACGTATCAAAAGATCTATCCGGTATGGACATATTCAGCTCTGGCTGTTGCGGCAGTTGTGGCACTTACTGTCGACCAGCTCCCACATTACAAGTATCTGGTCGTGCTCGAGGGACTCGCCTACTTGCTGACTCGTGTATTAATCATATTTGGTAGATCGGTTGTGAGTCAGCAAATTATGCAGTTTACATATGCGGTGGCGACTAGCACAGAAGTAGGGTATACGTCTTACGTGTATTTGACCCTCAGCCGAAGAAGATTTCATTTTGCCACCGGCTGCATTCGTGCTGCGCAACTATTAGGTACATTTAGCAGTGCAGGTCTGGCCCAGGTGTTTATCGCCGTTGCTTACGAAGGGGACCACAAAAAGGTTCCGTACATGACGCTAAACTGGATTTCTTTCGCTTCCGTGTCATTGGCGGTCATTGTTGCGTTGATGCTGCCTAAATTTGCTGACTCAGAGGTGTGGTCTCCTTTCTTGCAAAGAGTTCTGGATGGGTTTCGACGTTGTGCCTGCTGCAGTCGAGCTACTGGAGACAAGGGCTATATCGAGGTTGATAATGAGGAAGGCGACGAGGATGAATTTTATTCATCAGCCGTAGAACTGACAAGAGATGGGAGCCAAACTGCTGAAGCTGAATCACAGCTACTCAGATCTGATACAGCGAAGCCTCTCTCATTCATGAAGAACATCAAACAGAAGGCACGATTAGCACTATTGTCTCTGAAGGAATTCTTAAGAAAGCCAGTCCATCAAGAAATGGCCGTGATATATTCATTTTCATTGGCTTCACTTTATCAAGCTCAAAACTATTCGCAGAACTTTTGGGACTCGGTAAACGGGGGATCATCTACGTGGAATGGAGGCGTGACCGCGCTTGCGACGTTATTCGCTGCAGGTGCTTCATATGCCATTACAAACTTTAGAAGCGGTTTACTCTTAGGCAGAAAAGATGTCACGATTCTCTTCACTGCATGCGCTGGGCTGACTTTATTGCTACCAGCTCTGCTGCACTTTACCGGAGCAATATGGTTCGCTTATGGAGCCTGGGTATTGTTCCGGACGTTTGTTTCTGCGATAATCAGTATTTCGCAGTTTCGCATAGCTAGAGGTGCTTCTCATCGAGACAAGCGCTATGGAACCCTTTACGGAGTGTTCTCGTTCCTGGGTTTGCTTGTTGCTTCGGTGCTTCAATTCATTGTTGGGAAGCAAGGACTGCATTTGGATGTTCGTATTCAGTTCATCGTTTATGCCATCTTCCTATGGGCTTTCGTCGGAGCTTTACCTATTCTTCTCATGTTTCGATGTTGCAAAGCGTCCGTTGACTAGCTGAATGGAACCCTCTGCCCTCTGGTCTTGCAGATGAAAAGTGTCACCGAATTCGGAGGGATGTCTCCAACCAATAGTAGTCCCTGACCAAATATTTACTGTCTTTGTCCGAATGTTTGGGAAATTCTACTTCCAGGACGTTCCGTTTTCTTATCAGTTCTGGTTAGTAACCAACCACTTCACTTCCCTTTTGCACGGTGGTAGGTAACTCTGAGCAGTGGTACAGTAAGCATCAAGAAGCAGCGAAACCGATAATTAAGCAAACCACCACACTAATGTTACATTACCAATTTCCAATGCCCGTCTCCGTTCGAAGTTTACGGCAGTTGACTCATCTAGGTTGAGTTGAGCTTTTTTGGTTTGCGGTTACGACAAACACTAATACTCCAAGGAGGTATTGTATTGTTGTTTAAGCGTCTATTTCACCTGTGCGCTGCCTGTCGCTCGTGTGGGGATGTATTCTCCTCCTGCCGAAGCTCCTGGAGCTCTCCCCGAGTCGTCTCCGGTGCGACAATGGCTCAAAGAATGGGTGAATGAAACAGAACCTTGGGTTGTCTCATTTCAACACTTGCTCGGGGTGCATTCCAAGGCCGGAAGCTCCAGTCGAGTGGTCCACGCCCTCATGTCCATAGGCGCTTCCTTGGGCAATGAGCTATGGTTTCTGACCTTCTTCCCAACACTCTTTTGGGGCTGGGATATGTATGTGGGACGCCATGTGTTTTACTTATGGATCTTTCTCTACTTCAGTGGCCAATTTCTCAAGGACTTTCTACGGCTTCCCCGGCCCTCTCTGCCTCAGATATTCACCCTGGAGGAGCACTATTCAGTGGAGTATGGTCTCCCGTCAACACATGCAATGAATGCCGTCTCTATGCCCGTGTATTTGACGATACTGTCGTGGGACCGTCTAACGCCCGAATCCCCCAAGTGGCCCCTAGTGGTGCTCACCGCTACGTGGATTATTTTATGTTGCGCCAGTCGCTTATACATGGGCGTCCATAGCCCTGCCGATGTCGTCGCTGGCATACTCGTGGGCATCGCTGGCTTGTATGGAATGTCCAATTGGGGAGACGTACTGGATCGGTTTGTTATACACTCGGAATGGAGTCCATTCGTAATTCCACTCATGGCTGCAGGAGCTATATGGGTACGTGCTACTATGGGACTCTGTTTGAGCACATTTTTACATGCTTCCCGGTAGGGAATAAACCATTTGTTTACATTTTGCAGGCTTATCCGCGCCCGGTTCAGTGGGTGAATTCTCCGGGCGATACTGCTTTAATTGTGGCTTCAGGAGTCGGTGCAGCACTAGGCATGCATGCTCACAAGCAACCTCAGCTGGATGCAATCGATTGCCAGCACTGTTTAGAATATCCGGCACTTAATTCAGCAATATGGGCTATCCCGAAAATGTTGACTGGATTCTTCCTGATTCTGTTAACAAGGGCGGTATTTAAATCCCTGATGGCTCCACTTTGTCTCTGGATGGCAGGTCCACTACCTCCAAAGAAAAAGGAAAGCTCAACAAGTTCTGAAACTATTCAAGCAGTCCGATGCGAAAGTGTGGAACCCGTGGAAAATAAATCGGTAAATGGGAAAGTGGAAGAAACGGCTGTTGACCATGAAGAGTTTTTCAGACAGAACCCATTAAGTCGCTACGAAGTGGAAATCCCGCTAAAATTTCTCACATATATACCGGTTGGCTTTAATACTTTTTGTGTCATCCCTTTGTTGTTTGAGTTTCTCGGAGTATGATACCAATTGTGAAGAATACACAAGAAAGTAACGTGTCTCATTGATCTACGTGGATAGCAAGGTCTTTCGGAGCGTAAGCTGCTAACCCGCTTTCCTGAAGCGGAACCACTATCAACGGCGTTCCCTTGTGCTGGATGTACCCCACTTGACGGAAAGCAGCATCTCCTAATCCATCAGCAGGGAAAGCCGAGAAACCTATGCTACTTCCCTGGGAATTCAACGAGGTTCTTACAAGTATAATTCCAGCCTGAGCAGTGGTAGCGTGGGAGCTTCTTGAGACACCGGCACCTATAATGTATTCTATTGATGAGTTCCCCACGGATCCAGCTGTACTTATTGGAGCAGTAAAACTGAATGTTTGACCTTGGTTAGTAAGCTGAATAGAGCCTACTCGGTGGCCTGTTGCTGGATTTATTTTCAACAATTCCTCAAACTCTGTTGCCGATAGCCAGAGTGTCTGGTTTCCGACGCTTGTATATATATTCGACAACGCCATTGAAACATTAGAACCTTGTATCGCGACGTCTTGCTGCCACGCTATCTGTCCTGGTGTGGACCCCATTAAGTCTTTGAGGGCGTAGAGGCGTAGCAAACCACTAGAAGCATCATGTAAACCATAGATCAATAGCTTGTTCCGGTCCGTGACACTCTTTCCCGCGACAACAGGTCCAACAAGTATCTCAGTGGTACTACAAGAGAAGGGGAGATTCCAGCGTTGTAGGAGACGACCATCTATTTGATTCATTTGGTCCACTGCAACCACAGCGCAGTAGGTGCTCTGCATTTGTGTAGGGCGCAAACGCGAGGGTTTACTGCTGCCAAATTGAGTCAAGTAGAACAAGCGGGATCCAATGATGGCGGGTGAGGTAATTGGATGAAATGTACCAGATTGGCCTTCGACGCTTCCCGTCAGATAGATTTTCGCCAACGGTCGTCCATCACCATCATAGCCGAATATGAGATCCGAAGTCCCTTGATAATGGGGGATGTGCTGAACAGCAAACATCACAATGCTGCTATTCGTCACTGTCGGGGATATCATCGCAGAAGTGTCTTTTATCGGTGGGTCAATGTTACGAACCCAATTCGAAGCGAGGTTCGGAGCTAACGAAAACACATCTCTGCTGCTCCATGTAATTAACTGGCACTTGTCGTCCACAACGGGCACAGATTTGGATCCTTCCAAAGAAGCCAACGAAAAATTACCGACGACCGTTCCGCTACTGTTGAATGCCGTAAAGCCTCCACTCCATCGGCACGTCACTTGAGTCCCGCAGTCAATGCACACGTTAGATTCAGGCGAGGAGGAGAATGTGTTCTGCGCAGGATTCCGCCAAACGAGACTCAGTTCCAACGAAGCGTCGTGGCTCCACAACGGTTCCCGAAAGTGGTGCGTGTTGAATACATCGCATCCTTGCTTGGGACATGATGGTTGATTATCAGCATGAACCACATGCACCAGAAGCAGCAGCAGTAGAATCCACGGAGTGGTCGCTGCTGTAGCGTTCCAGGGACGCATTTGACGAGATAATGGGATGAATCAACTCCAGCTTGCGTGTACAATGATTCAGACAATCAAATGCAAGCTTTATGATTAAGTTGTGCGGCTTGAGTCCCCAAAAGTTGAAGTTTGGTTGCTCCGTCGACGGTCGACGCCGACTCGACGGTAATATTCGTGAACTGCTTTATTCAGAAAGGTTGCCAGAACGCTCTCTCGAAGTACAACTCAATCAATTGCAAAACCAAATCGTGGGTGTTATAATAAGCAAATAGAGAGGCTAGCTCTTCTGGGAGGAAAGGCAGTATCGTACCTCGATCCATGTACAGCATGTAGAACACACACGCATCGGCCGGGGAGTAGAGTGTAGGCCGCAGGTACAGTAACTGTATCCTTCATCAAGAGCATAGGTTGCGATCCAACTAGGGGTACTCCGCCTTGTGCATCCCTCCTGTTACAATCGTCGACAATAAGTTGCAATTGCCCTTGGGATTTGCACGGGAGATACTGTTGATACTGTACTGTGCTTCGTCGAGAACGACAAGATATCCCTCTCTTTAATGCGATGATGTAACTAATTCATAACACCACATCTAAATCGTGTGTCTCGTTCATTACACGTGTTACGCAAAACTCTCGGCAACTTTGCCAATTTCTAGTACCTGGTAGTCTTGTAGGCGAAAATCGGTTGGTTGGTGCCTTCGCAGAAGTTGGTTGGGTGATAGAGTATTTTTACCGGCTTAATAATTAATGCCGGTTTATGATAATTAATGCCGGATTTAAATGATATAAAATGCCGGTATTAATTATCAAAATACCGGCATAAATCTAATTTTAAATGTAAGTTTTATTCAATTCCTCGCTCTGTTGTGTGCTTCATTCACCTAAAAATATAAGGTTTAGCCTCCTTACGCTCTTCAACACACACTAGATAATATTTGAATTAACTGACAGGGACAAAAATATATTAGTTTGTCCCTGTCCTTACAGAATAAACAAAATTCCCTACTTTGTTGGAGGGCATGTGGGGCAGAAATCTCTAACTTTTTTTATATATACATACATAATAATAATACTCTCTCTTCTTTCTTTTGTAGTATATAAATTTATAAAATTTTTGTCCCTTTTGTCCCTTTTATCCCTATCTAGGTTAATATCCTCTTCTGTCCGAGGGCAGAAAATTATTTTTCGCCCTAATCCTTTTTATTTTTGTCCCCCCTTGCTCTGTTCCTGTTTATCTCCTTGTTTGAGTTCGGAGACAAAAATATTAACTTTGTCCCTGTCCTTACAGAATAAACAAAAAATCCCTGCTCTGTTGGAGGGCAGATAGGGACAAAATCTCTAACTTTTTTTTTTATACATATACATAATAATCATACTCTCTCTTCTTTCTTTTGTAGTATATAAATTTTTAATATTTTTGTCACTTTTGTCACTTTTATCCCTATCTAGGTTAATATCCCTGTTCTGTCCGAGGGCAGAAATTATTTTTGTCCCTAAAATTATCTTTTTTGTCCCTCCTTGCTCTGTTCCTGTTTATCTCCTTGTTTGAGTTCGGTTATATTAACCCCCCAYCCCCCTCCTACTCCTCTAACTTGCTATATATCGTCTCCTGCGTCCCTACCGTACCCATCGACTCCGCTAAATCCTTCCTTTGTCGCTTCATCTCTTCTTGTGTTATTTTCCCTTCACTTACATTCTTCTTATTCACTGTCAGCCGTTTTGATACATAGAAATATAGCACACTTACTCAGCTCCTTGAAACATCCCTTACAGTCTCGTATATAGATAATAGTTCGTTCTAAGGATAATGATTTTCTGGTAGACGATGGGTTGAGCCGGTGGAAGTTCAACAACACCGATGCCACAAAGTTGGGGTTCGTACCCCTGTAGCGAGTGTTAGTTTTAGGGACAAATATAATGGTTGAGCATCATGTTGAAGTTCAAGAAAGTTCTTTGGGGCCCCCATATTGGGGCCCCCAATTTGGGGGGCAGTGGACCATGAAATTATATATAATTAATTAACTGGTCAGGGAAGCCGGATTTAAGCCAGCTGACCATGAAATTATATATAATTAATTAACTGGTCAGGGGAAGCCGGAGTTAAGAGAGTTGACCATGAAATTATATATAATTAATTAACTGGTCAGGGGAAACCGGAGTTGAAGTGCCACAGACTGAGCCGTAGGTGTCGTCCCCCTTGTTGAAGTTCATTGTTGTTCATCAAGTTCGCTCGTTAAAAAGCTCACTGTTCTATCAAAGTTCTTCAAGTCATATTCGTCTCTCACATACTTTAAATAGTTAATGAACTCCTCAAGTGTCAAGTCTTTTAATACTACCCGCAGTGAAGCGGGATTGTTTCTTCCGTCTGTACGGTGATTAGGTTCTGCAATTCAGTGATCTTCTTCAGACAAATATCGTCCTCATAGGAAGGCTTCCCTATGGGAGCACCCAGGACTACGATGCCTTCCACCGTGTAGTTCCATTCCAAGTCTTGCATGTGGTGCGGGCCCGTTCCTGTGGGGATGCACATAATGGATTTTGCCTTGTTGAGGGTTAGGCCCGAGTTCAGAATCTCCGCCTGCAATCCGAGTGCAGCCTGGTTCACTGCTCCGATTTTCCCGGTTATGTAGATGTCGTCTAGGTAGGCATATGCCGTGATGTCTGGGTGCTGTTGGCGAAGCTGTTGTAGGGTCCAGTGGAGGCCTATGGCGAAGAATGCTGAGCTTAGCGGATCTCCTTGCCTGGTACCCTCTTTCGAATGGACTATGGTGTCACACACACAAATGTGACAGATAGCCCACCGGCCGGGAAGTTGACCACATCCTCTTAACGAGGAGCGGTAAGCGCCCGTGTTAAGCAGCGACGGGCCCGCTGTTCCTGCAGCCTTGCTGACATGCGCCGTGGGGGAACAYAGCAC
>LVLI01000401.1:0-23533 GCA_001687465.1 Halocafeteria seosinensis
CACCTATCTTGCCGATGTTGTATCCATTTAAGCTTCTTCGTTTTTTGTCACTCCAACCATCAAGCTGCAAAGTGTATCCTCCATCACTTTCACGGATATCTGACCACATTACTTGCCAGATTCTGGCGTGCTCGGTCTGCAAGATTCGCGTGGCCATCGTTTCACGTGATACTCGTGCGTATGCAGGTCGGAGGCGGGATATAAACTCTTTCCATCTTGAATTGCGTAATACATTGAATGGAATGTTGCAAGCTATCAAAGCTCGAATCAGCAAAAAATGAACCTGCTCTGCAGCTTTGGCTGTCGTTACGAACTGAGACGAAAGCCTAGTAAAACGGGGAGGCTCTTCCCTCTTAATCCACTTGGATTCAATAGCACCGCCTTCGGGTTTTACACCTGATACATCGATTTCGGATTCATAGAGCCATTGTTCGCTATCTGGTTGATGATGGTACCCAAAGCGCCCGCAGCGTGGACCTTCTCGCACGATTTATGGTGCGTCGGCATGTATGAAGTCGTTCTGGCTATCACATCATTATCGCAAAAGTTGCACACGACCACTTCGAATCTTTTGATAGTTGGTATCGGGTTGCGCCGTCCTTAATATGGAAATATTCCCATGTTCAGTGCGGTGCTTTACCCATTCGAATTTGAATCCTTGAGCCTTTTTGTAGTTTTCTTCCGGGGGCCCTCGAGAGGGGCCTGTCTACCTGGGACGACCTGAGACGTATCGCTTATCCTTGTTGGCGCTGAGGGCGGCACAGGCCTCTATACGATGAGGAGATCACGTGTATATCGGTAGAATCATGCACGAAGCACTATGGAAAGATATATTGAAGAATAAAAGTGCGCACTTGTGCCAACCCTAAAATTGGCCTATGTTGTGCCAACCGTGGCATGCCACCGTGCCAGTGCCACTTGGCACGTGGCGCTGCCCGTGCCCCACGCCCTACTCTCAGCCTGCCTGTCTGTGGCCCGGGCCAAGACCGTGCAAACAAATGTGCTACTTGTGGAAGCCATTTCATTTCATTGGTACACGTATATGTATGCATGGATGAGTGTACAGCACAGTACAGTACAATACAGTTGTACAGTAGCAAGCATGTGTGTGTGTGTGTGTGTGTGTGTGTATGTTGTCGTCTTATGCATGCATGCTAAGCCTAGTAGTTCTTTGATCTGCTCCCACTTTGAGTTCTAGGGGTAGGGAGGAGAAGGGACAAAAGCACAATTGCACCCAAAGAGCACAGATATATGGTTGTTCAGAGGTACCGTGTTCGTGGATCAAAGAGTAGAATCGCATATCATGCTGAGTGGGCGTCGATCGGGAACGTCTCAGGCTGGTGTGGGAGCCAGAGCCTCGAGCGATGGGCCCTCGGATGGCGTCGCGCCGGAAGATCATGCGCTTTTCAGTGATGAATACAGAGAGGTCATCGAGCAGACGAATCGTGAGATTCTAGAACAAGAAGACGATGCTGAACTGGACGCATTGCTGTACGAAGGAGGGGCAGAGCTCCTCAGTCGACTACACAAGAACGCAGCCAGCCAGATTTGCTCGTATTATATTGGTACGGTGGATCCGACGAGTGCCACGCCCACGGGAGGTCTTGGAGACGGTGAAGGGATCCATGGAAGTCTGCGCAATGAACGCAATTTGTGGAGACTGGCCTTGGCACTCCACGAGTTTGACTTTGGACGATCTTTGGATGCAGAACTCGCTGCGTCAGGAGGAGGGGCCTCGGTGGTTGGCATGGATTGTGTTCAACACGACCGTAGAATCATCGAAGCCGAACTCTCCTCGAACAAACAACTCCAGCTCATGAGTATTTTGTTGCGTTGGCTATGTGAAAACGCGGAGGACAAACTGCGAGTTCATCTCCCCGCCAAGGCGGCGCACGAGCTAGACAGGAAGCGCAAAGAAGAGCTTCGAAGAGTAATCACGGAAAATAGACCCCAAGACACTGCTGACTCCGGACCTGGAGAGTCCTCTTCCAAGAGCGGGGAGGAACTTTTGGAGGAACTGTTTCACAGAAACGAAGACGGCATCGTACAAGAAGCGCAAAGCATGTGGTTTGACACGCGCAGGAGAAAAGCTACAAGGAGCAGTAAAGACCTGGATCCTGACGGACCACATCGCCATCTTTTTGTAGATAGTCAGGTAGACGAAGTCGCAACGCCACTAACGACAGAGGATTCTCAAACTGAAGCAGATATACTCGAAACTGTTTGGTCATGTTTGCGAGCGGGAAGAATGCAGCTGGCACGGGACATATGTCAACTCTACGGACATCCCTGGAGGTCCGCGTTGCTAATCGGCGGATCATACCCATTTGATGGCTCACTGGAAGAACTTCGTTCCTTTGGATATGAACTTGGCAACGAGTTTTTTCCAAACTCTCAAGAAGCTGTTCCCAATAAGGCAATTGAAAGCAAAATTGGAAACCCGTACTACAAGCTGTGGAGGCAGTCCTTGAGGAATTACGCGAGGAAACTGTTTAACTCCGTGCAGAAGGGTCCGTACAAGGATAAATACTTGTACGATGCAGAAGCAGCTCCTTCTATCATTAAGTTGGAGTTGGCCATTAGCAGCTTGCTGTCCCTTGACGTTAGCTCCACAGTACAGAGTGGGTTAGTGCACTCTTGGCAAGACTTTGCTTGGGTTTATGCTAGGACTGCTTTGGTATCACAGCTGGACTTGGTAGTGGAGCATCATAAGCAAAAGCAAAGGAAGTGCTTTGAAGCGTTTCCGACTTCCCCGCGTCCCGCAACCTTGGAAGATTTGGCTGGTTCCGGTAATTCAGGCTCCCTACCGTATTGCTTTACTCATAAGAGCGGGATACACGCAGAACAAACTTCAAATTACCCTTCCGGCAGAAGCGGCTCTTCTTATACCGAAACACTGACTATTCAAAAGTTATTTGATGATTTGTCCAGTGGGAGCCACAACCTCCACCACGTGTCTACCAGTTCCAGTACTCCTTCGTCGTCAACGAACCGAAATACCGGTAGTGCTACTGCAACTACTCTTGAGTTCAGGGTGACTCGGGCGCTTGTTTCGCTTGCTGATAGCCCTGGGAATTTGGAAAACGTCCTCAACGAACTCGACCAAATTACCGCTGGACACTCTCACGGTGGGCCAATGGATGCGACGATATCCAGTATCTTGGAAGACCAAGCCGCATCGAGTACCAACAGTCAAGGAGGCGAGGCTGTACCTCTCGGCAGGTCTGCTCCACCCACCCTCATCACCAAGTTTAGATCGTCGTTCGTATCCACGATGATACCTTTACGGAGATTTGTCGCTCTATTTGTAATGTACTTGAGGGACTTCGGATTGCTGCGAGGACATTTGCCGCCCGCTGAGGAACAACACAGTTTGTATAGTCCGCAGTCTTTGTCACGAACACAAGCTGATGATTTAAATTCTGAGGATATGATGTCCGTTCCTGTATGGAGGCTATGTGATAAGCTAATTTCCCGTTTCATTGAATGCTTGTTGTGGTCTTCCGCGCCTCATAAGAGTGCGGAGTTTGCTTGCAGGCTGTCAGCCCCGCG
This sequence comes from Halocafeteria seosinensis, assembly GCA_001687465.1. Classification (NCBI taxonomy): domain Eukaryota; class Bigyra; order Bicosoecida; genus Halocafeteria; species Halocafeteria seosinensis. The sequence goes on from LVLI01000401.1 coordinate 3,553, forward strand.
CGCCATTCGTCTATATGCAAGCATCCTTCAACGGTTACCCTTAACAACGGAACGGCGACTAGCGCTACGCTCGGGTTGGCGATACTTACCCGGACTCATGCCAAACGTTGTCAGAACCGCAGCTGCAGGATTGTCACTTCCTGACTCAAATGGAGAGACCAGATGGAGTCGTGGTTCCGTTGATGCTGAGTTGAATGAAATTGCTCCATCTTACCATTCCAGTGGCTTTCCTCTCCCGTCCTCAGATTGTCCATCAGACTTGGTTAATGCCGGTCTCGGATTAGATGACTGGAAGAGACTTCAGGGCTTAACATTGTATGCCAGTGCTGTTGATGCGTCAACCAGATATGAGGGTGTTCTTTCCCGTGATATATGGCGCATGGGAGCCGATATGATCGCTCTATGCAACTCCCTCCTCCGAGTCCTTTTCGTTGAATTCTGCAGTGCTACTGCGTCCTCTGTCCGCGAACAAAAATTGTTTGCTGGAAAAGCCTTAGTTTTTGGTTTAACAGACTTGGGCATCGATTATGGTCCCTTCATGCGGGAAGATATCGTGGAGTTCGTCCGCGCTAATGTCGGAAGAATACAAGCGGAAGGAAAGAGTGACGCCGATGATCACATGGAATGGAGCAAATTCTTGAAGACGTATACGGAGGTAGAGATAATACTTCTTGAATTTGAAGGATGGCAGAGCCTTATCCAGGCGTTGCTGTTGGAGAAAACTTGTCGCCATCAGATGAAGTCACATCCTAGCTCCCTCGACGCACAGGCTGTGCAAACACTATCTCAATCAGTGAGTGATTTCCATCAATTTGTTGCGTCATCGCTGCTCAGTTCACAGACCGCGTGGATTGTCCCTTTCCAAGGAGATCCTCGAGGATACAACCAGGCGGAATTGCCATCGGGGGTACATCTGGATGATAGTTTAGAATATAGAGGTGCCTATGTGTTCAAGCGGGAAGACATTCAGCTGGGAGATGATCCCAGTATCATTGGCCGCTCGCGACTCCCTCCACCAGTGTCTTTGGTCAGGAGAAAAGTGCTGCCATTGATCGTGCAGAGGCTTTTGGAGCTTCATGAGGACTTTGGTATGTGGTTATTGGGTGAGTCAGTCGTAGATCCGGTACAAAACTATGAAGCTAGGGTGAGAAGGAGGGAACGCCATTTGCCATTGGTGTCAAAGCACTGGAGTGATGCTGTGGCAATAGCGGACGATCTAGCGTCAGAAGGGAAAGCTGATTTCGCACATACCCTCCACTATTCATTTACACAGGAAGATTTAGATAGCATTTTGTCACGAATTTCGCAACTCGCTATGAAGCTAATGCATCTTCAAGGTTTTGCGTAGGAATGGAGGACCCCGTACATTACATTCGTGTGCCAAATGAATACAGTGGTGTTTTCGTCGTTATTGCATTTTTTATACTTTTCCACCAGATTGTTGCGTTGCCAATAGAGTCGTGGCATCGTTCCTGTCTTCCGACGCTGCGAGCTTCTCGGTTATGTCCTTGATATGGGAGCGCAGCTGCGGTGCGGAGCTGAGCAAGTCCTCGGGAATTAACACGAGGAGATTGAAAGCCGCGTTTAAAGAGCTTCCTACCTTTTCAATTGTCGGCATGGTTATAAACAAAAGTGATAAAGTAAAGCAAATGACGAAAGCAGCGGTGGCGACTTCTTGCTGACGGATGGATCGCTGCACTATGGTGTTGGACTCCTCCAGGCTTTGCCCCACCAGAAAGACCGTTGCCTCTAATGCAAGCGGAAACAGCATTTCGTGGAAATGTTTCAAATCCTGCTGGAGCCATTTTCTGTTCTTCAAGTAAGCCAATGCATCATCGTTGCCCACCTCTAACCCGGGTAACTTCCCGAGTATATCCAATCCACGATTCAGAAATGACCGCACGTATGCGCGAAGTCCGTGTTTCAGTGCCGTTTTCAGACACGCGTGTTCATGCTTGTCTCCAAAAAGGAAGCATGCATTTTCTGTCCAGACCTCGTGCTCCACTGAATCTGACCTTGGTTCTGGAAGGACATCCCTCCGGCCATTGAGTAGTGTCGTCATTCTCTCGACAGCACTGTTACGCTGGAACAGGGCATTTCTTCGGTAGAATTCTCTCGCTTCCAGAGTTGCATTCCCGATTCTGGTGGAGCCACGACCCGCTCGCAGCGACAGGAGAATCACGTCCTGCTCAAAGTCAATCCAGCCGATCATTGAGTTTTCCTTAATGCGCACCTTCGCCGCCTCGCTTTCCAGGTCACTCAGGGTGGAAACATTTACCCCGTAGACGAACACGCACCAACCTATCAGCAGGGCTAATGGAGCCAGCGCTTTCGCAAGAGATGTATATAGAAACTTCTTCGAGTATCGGTACCTCCTTTTCCCACTCTCCGTATACTGTATCTTTTGGGAGTGTTTGCTCTTTCGTCTTGTTGACTTTGTCGCCTCAGAAACGGCTTGTTCAGATTCAACTATGTTATGTTTCTTATTGATCTTCCCGCTGTGAGTTTTGGCCAGACTTTGTGGCTGATTTTCTTGATCATTCTCTGACTTCTCAGCCCCAGCGATACCTTCATCCCCTTCCCCAAATTCTTCACTATTGTTATCATCGTCGGACTCACCCTCTCCCAACAGCTCGGCGTTATGTACCTGTTCAAGGTGTGTTTTGAGGGCTTTGTTGGCGGTACCACGCATTCGCTTAATGAACTTCAGTGGGATAAGCATGAATGATTTCAAGATTTCCTTTCGGTTTCGGGTGAGTACCCAGATCGCGTACACCAGACTAACAGCGACAGTGCCAGCAATAAAAACAAGGACTAAGAACATGCTCATTGCGATGTTGAGGACATAGTCATCTACGACCTTCCGGAAGTATTCTATACGTCGTGTAGATGACGCATTGAAAGCATCCTTAGCGACAACGGCATTATCCATAAGTAGTTGCACTTCGTGCGTGGTTTGACCGGGCACAAGGTTTGAACCGTTGCTTTTATCCTTTAGTTCTCTTAGATGGGCAAAAATGAAATCGCGGATTTCCACTGTAGACAATTGCTCCCTTTCACCAGTGAACTTGTTTACTACGGGTCTCATCTCATTGAGCTCATTTTCAGCCGGCGTCCCTCCAATGTCAAACACCTGACGAGTGGATCCGGTTGCCTTTCTCATGAACCGGTCTATGTTCCTGACTACAGAGGACCACATGTGTTCAGTGGTACCAACTGTATCCTTAAACTCGGAGTTCGGCAAATGAGCCAGGAACAGAGATGTCTGAAGTGAAATGAACGAAGTCAGTTCGAAACTGCCATAATGAATGCTCTCTGTGTGCTCTATCGCGCGATGGTTGGTTCGCGACAGCTCCACGCGTGCAACAATAGAAAATAGAGCGAATGCGAACACCGACGCCACCACAACATATCTTGCTTTTTTGACAATAGGCTTAACCCCGGTTATATTTTGGGCTATGACATGTTGCAGGAGTCGCCGCACTGAGCCGGTAGTCCCAATACTACTTTGACCTTGGCTCCCACCCCATCCTTTACTTTCAGTTTTCATTCCGTTAATTGATTCGTCCGCTGTTTGGAAGGACTTACCAGTGCTTTGAGACACGGTCACTGTGCCATTGGCGTCCGCATCCGCCTTGGCCGAATGAGCATTTTGCTGGAACGGGGGTATTAGCGCCTCAGGAATTTTGACATTCTTCTTTGCCTTCAAAACTGTCCCGGAATATGGGCTTGCTGCTACATGTCCCGCAGTAGCGCCGTTATCCGGGCTGTCGTTAATGCTGCCGCTCTCGCTGTTTTGCTCGTTGCTTAGACTTGGAAGGTGTCCTTGTGCTTGTGGCGCATCCGCTTCCGCGGGTACTATTTCCTGCGAAGATCTGTTGTCGGGCAATAATCGAATGGCTGAATTGCCCTGAGCTTGGACGTCCACAGACGCTTGACTCGCGCAGCCTCCATCGTTGTTTCCAGCTCCACTAGCTCCACTGACTGGGCACTTGGAAGTATCTGTCGACAGGTGGAACTTATTCTCGGTCTCATTTTTCTTGCTTTCTCGTTTCTTCTTTGATACAGTTGTACGGGCCTTTTTCTTCCAAGCAAGTAAGAACACGCTGCCGTAGCCATTCACAGGTATCTCTTGGACACGGCCAAGTATTGTCGCATACCCTCTTCCAGCTCTTTTCTTCACATTGATCGACGCATGCTCTGAACGACTTCGTAGTGCCTTCAAAAACTGCCTCGCTTTCTCCTGCGTCTCCGCTTGATTCGTGCAGTAGTCGCGTACGTTCATCGAGCTGTTGTGGCTTTTATCATTTCCAGTCGTTGTTGAGTTATCATCAGTAGCTACCTTTAAGTCGGGAAAGAAATCTCCCATAAAATGCTCGTCGTCATCCAACTCTTCAGCAGAAATCCCTAGTATGTCCGAGAAAGAGAGAGAATCGGCATGCAATATTTGATATTTTTGTTTCTCATTATCGAACAAGATAAAGTGCTCATCTGTTTTGGGGCTGTTCATGACTGCTGAGAAACGTGGTGCAGCATTAGGATCGTCTTGCCGGGGAGGGACTTCCCGCACTCTCATCACTATAGGGATTAAATGCGACGAGCCGTTTAATGCCAGCATAGACCTCACACAATTCATCATTACTCCTTTACCAGTGGCGCCAAACCTGACGAGATAGGAATTATGTAAGATGGAAAACGGCTTGGGGATAACTACAGTAATATCATTCCCAATAAGGTCTCCTGATGAAATACTGCCAGGAGTCAATCGAAAAAAGAAAGAAAGTCATAAGATAATAACCACAGCGAAGAAAGCCGATGTATTCGACTTACCCGAATAAGCTACAAGCTGCGCTGTTTGCTTCAACAATTTCGCCAATACGGGATGGGTCTCCAGAAATAACTATTACCGCACTACTTTCGTCGTTGGCATCCACATCTGCAACAGATACAGGCCTAGATACTAAAGACCCCTAATTCAGAGTATTAGTTAACGGTTATGTTACCTCCGAATTTGCCCTTAAAATGGAAGTTAGGTAAGTGACTCCTCTTGTCTGTTCCGACAGCTTCCTCGATCCGATCGGCCTTATTGAAGTATTCGTTTGATTGTTCTTCATCACCCTTTAAATTACGAATGAATCCACCGTATCCACGCAAAGCAATTACGCTTTCTGGGTTCAGCCTCAAACATTCTCGGTAATAATTATCGGCTTGAGTCATTGCTTTCGTCAGACGTTTGGCATAGTCTTGCAGTCGCCCCAACGCGGGAGCTGGAGCCATCAGCGAGTTCCAAAGCTGAAACACCACTTGATATACCTTTGTCTCTTCCGAGCTAGCACTCCTCCACTTCTGGTCAAACAATACTCGATCTACCGCGTTTAATTCATGTGAAGAACTGCTTGAGGACGACTCTCGCATCTGGCGTAGCCGTTGATAAACAACGAACCGAATATCTGGAGCACTACATTTTTTCTGTGCTTGGCTTAGAATTCGCATTTCCATATACAAATTGTCTCGGTAATGACGAAAAAATGTAGAAGACTCAAGAAGGACATTACCACTTGATGGAAACCGTTCAACCATCCCCTGGTATGCCTTTTCAATTTGGTCTCTCAATTCTTCAAGTGTAGTTGTGTCAGCGTAGCCGTTGCCTAACTGTAGCATTCTTGATTCTGTTGCAGGGATCCGATAGCACTTCTTCTCTTTTTCGTTTGATGCATCCTCAAGAAGATTGGTGGATTCATCGGCATCTTCTTCAGACGCTGAAGCAAAACGATCAAACCTAAGATATTCGGACTTTAGTGCTTCATAAATATGGATCCGTTTGCGGGCCCAGATACTTAGCTCGTAAGAGTATTGGAGCATGTTGAAAGGTTTCCTAATGATACCGTCGTGGATTATGCGGCACTGTAGGGCTCCTCCGATGAATGCAAGGGGTACTCCTAAAAACAAAAATAAACTAGTGTCGTACATAGGCTGGACCAACACGACCAGGGAGGCTGAATCGAGGCACCGGAGGTCACAGTATTTATCTAGTAAAACCAGACACAGAAATTCAAACCGTACGCTTACCAATGCAGGCCATTGAGTAGCCGAACGCACATGCTGACTTGAGCTCGTTGATTTTAAACTGTACATAAGGCATGCTCACCAAGTACACGGAGACAAAGGTTGCGCTGCTTACAATCAGAAGCAGTTGACCTATCCATGGAGTCACCGACGATAACATGAGACTGAAGAAAAATGAAAGGACCACCTTATTCGCCAACATTGCAACGTCTCCCCTCCCTGTGACATAGAATACAAGGAAACAATATAAATTCGGCTTCCGTGAACCAACATACGAGTTTTGGCGAACACTGGACGAGCCGTACCATGAACTTGTGCAGAAATCACATTTGAACGGATATCCCTGTCGAAAAAAACTGATCCCATAAAGATAGCTAGTCCGACAAACAGGGGAACCAAAATGAGCACTGCCACTGAAACACCTATATGTAATCCCTCAAAGCACTGTAGTGAGTCGAAGACTACCCAGTTCCCTTCATGGGTACACTGGAAGGTCTGCAGGAGGAGCGACAAAAGCGGCAGGAAGAGTATTGTCCCCGAAAGCATTCCCATTGCTCGTAATATCCGAAGTGAAAGCGGACTCTGGCTAGCTCCAATACTGCAAATGTCTAGCGCAACCATTTACCATTTAAATACACAACTCAAAGTTGGCTGATGCTTTAACCAACGCACCTGAAGTTATAACCAATCAGCGCCACCAACCCTACCAGCGTTCCAGTCCAGAGGACGGAAACGACGTAGATGAAAAGCCAGAGTCCTTGTCCAAGCTTATCAATGGCCTGCTGAGTGAAACTTAACCAGGAGAGGAGTGATTCAAGCAGGGAGTGCATTCCAGAGGTATTGGCTTCGGCTACTTTAAAAATCAGTTGCAACGGGAAAGCCAGGAGTTGGAGGAAGTCGACAATGATACTCAGAATGAAGAACCATGGTCGGACATTTGTATCCTTCGCACATAAGTAGATGGTTTCGTAGAAGGCGCCTGTGGAAGGTACATCAAGGGTGCTCCAATGAAGAAGCAGGTGTGGTTTACCGTTAAGCGTTACCATGCGCCGGACTCACCTTGCAGCAAAGCCACGATAGAGGAGCCCGATTTCCTTCCACGCGCCATTGTACCAATCAACACGTTAAAGTGAAAATCAAAAGCGTGCGAAATAGCTGATCATTCAACAAGGTGACTTGTTGGGTTTTACCGGCTTGAACAAGTGGTAAACGCCAGCGACCGAGCCGAGCCGAACAAGAGCCTCGGTCTGACGGGTATGAATGCTGCGAGCACGTATTTTCTTTGCCCAGGAGTCAAATTCGGGGAAACCGAGAACCCTCGAAACTTTTAAAATTGATTTTGCGGCTGTTGTCCTCAGTCCAGTATGGACAAACACTTTGTTTCTGTCGAGTGCCTAACGAAGGGCACACACCGCCGGCTGCAGATCTCGGCTCGGCGTAACGGAAGAACGCCGAGGCAGGCTGCCTCATGTAGCACCGACCTCTAATCATTGTCCACCAGTACGGAGTGCACATCATAATGCTGAAAATAGGATGTGACGATTTTCCTTCGCTTGCAATGGAAAGGGCAAAACAATTTGGACTTGGCAAGCAACCTCGAGTCAACTCCGCGAAGACGCTGTTGCCGTTACATGGGCCGGACTTCGCGGAATTACTCCTCTGCGAGAGGAGTATACTGCGCGAAGAGTGAGGAATCCACACAGGGGTTGGCTAAACCGTTAACTTAAACAGTTTGGTTTCTTGTGTATAATTCTACTAGTAGTTGAAGTTGGATACACACTGCCTTTCGTGTCCCCCGAGAGCTTACTGTACTTCTCTCCCGTAAACACAGTCAAAACGGCAAGCTTGTTCTGTCCTGTGTGCATAAGCATAAGCAGTTCTTGTATCTCTTTCGAGAGAAAATGTTTCCTTGCTCTGTGGATGGTGTCGCCTTGTCGCGTTCGCACCTGTTTACGGTACTGTCGACATGGGTCGGAGAAGATCTGCTGGATCTGGGAGCTTCCATCTGGAAGGAATTGATGCTTTGCTTGGTGCCCTAGACTTTCATTCTACAGATTTGAAACAGCATTGACCCAGTTCGCTAAAGCACAAGTCACAAGTTGACTCAGGAAGATTTGGGCAGCGGAATGAAGTACAATGGTAAACAGCCTTGACCCGGTTCGCTAAAGCACAAGTCACAAGTTGACTCACAAAGATTTGGCGCAACGGAGTGAAGTACACTGGTAAGCGTTCTCCGAAGTATTGACAAACGAAGTTAACTGAACAAGCCTTATTTGTTCCAGTCTATGGTGACAAAACTGAGCAAAAGAAGTGGAGTTGCTACAATTCATTGCAAGCCCTTCAAGCCCAAGCAGTATAAAAAGTGTAACCAAAAAAATGTGGTGGAATCAGATTTTTGTCTCGCACAGTCTTCCAAAATGGCTTCGTCTGCCGGGAAAACCTTTGCAAGTTCATTACGTGCTAAATACGACGTAAGAATGTAAGACACTATGATTTAACGCTGTGTTCAGGAATGCAATTGGTGAACGTTGCTCAGAACAAGAGTAACCAGGATTCTTCATATTCTCATTCAACCGTGTAAATGGTCAGTGAAGTATCCGAAATCCAATGACATGTCTTTCAAGAATGAAGAATAATTTAACAATATCAATCACAATGGTATCACCTCTCCAAATATTGTCCGTGATATGAGTTAATGACGAGGGACTGTGAACTCCTCGTAAAGAGTTTCTGGCGTGGTTCATTCCGAAAAAATCGTCTCATGTTTCATTATATCTTTAGGGTAGCAGCAGCCACGTACCGCTTTCAATTCTTTGACCGGAACTGACTCATCCGAAAAGTCTTAACGGTGGTACAGTATACTTCTGAGTGTACTGTCACTCAATTTGTAAAACGCCATCATCACGTGAGTTACTGTACTTTCGAAGCAACCGTCCATAGAGCACCGTATTTCTGAAATCTCCTATTGTTGTACTCGCGGATTCCAGCGTGAGCTCATCTCCAGCTTTAGTTTGCAAACGTTGTCAAGATCACTCCTTCAATGGATATCCTTTGTTATTGCTTGTTTACTTCTACAACAGGAAAACGACAACACATGTACAAAATGCTAAATGCAAGTACGAAGTAGAACCGGAATTACTGTACTATCGTACCCAGGAGCCACAAGGTACGATTCTCGACTCGAGCGAGTCCTTTTGCTTTGTTTGGGTGCAAGTTCACACTTGTATTGGGCTTCACAAGGGCGAGGAATTCGGTGGAATGCCTCGCAAACATCATGTCATGTACAACGGATTGCTGGCTCCTGAAACGTGGAAAGAGACTTGAATCGGACGGCCATGACTTCTTCGGTGCTCCAGGTCTACGAGACCAAGGAGGCGGCGGCCCAGGCCTTGGCACAGGAGATCCTGGAATCCAGCCGCACCAGTATCGCACAGCACAATATGTTTTCGATTGCACTGTCCGGAGGATCCATGCCCAAAGTTCGTCCTCATGCCTCTGTCGTAAATGAAGGTACCACATTATTGAGTTATCATGTGTGTGTGTGTGTATAAGTGCAGATGCTGGCGCAAGGATTTGATGCGCTGTCGACCGAGAACCAGGAAACTCTTCGGAGTTCCACTTCCAAGTGGCACGTGTTTTATGCAGACGAGCGGTGCGTTCCCGTGGACGACGACGATAGCAATCACAACGTATGCTCGACAGAATTGTTCAGCAAGGAGTACTGGAAGACGCCCATGGAACAGATCCACACGATCCAGCCCTCGGATGCAAGTGCTCCTCCTACAATATTGGCTGAAAATTATCAACAGGATATACTGCGCACTCTGGGAGACCCTCCACAGCTAGACATGGTTCTCTTGGGCATGGGACCAGACGGCCACACGGCGTCGCTGTTCCCTTCGCATCCTCTGGTGGGAAAAACGGACGCCAACTGGATCGAGTCGATCGAGGATTCGCCAAAGCCTCCGTCATCCAGAATAACAATGACCCTTCCTCTTATCAACCGTAGCAGACGTGTAAGCATTTTTTGGATGCACTCTTACTATCTTCGACTATGCACTACCTCCCTTGACGTTGCTGACTTCCAGGTTGTGGCATTGGTCTCAGGAAGATCCAAGCAGGAGGCTTTACAGAATACACTAAATTGCCTTGGGGAAAATAGGAAAGATGAAAAATACCCAGTGACCTATATCGACTCTCCTGGGGATTCCTTTCAAATCTTTGCTGACCAAGGGGCCGCAAACTCCGGATTCTAGATGCGACAAGGACGCTGAGGGTGTGTATTTCACTACATGCATGAAGTGTCAAAAGAAAGTGACCGTCACTACCTCGTAGGAAACCTTAAAACTACGATAATACTACTAGTCCTCGTCGTCAGCGTCCTTCAAATCAACAATGCGGGGAGAAGGTCTTTTCTGTCCACTTCGTTTTCGCTGATAAATCGAAAGATCTTTCGTCGCTTTGCGGCCATCGGAAATGGCGGACTTAGTCCGCGATTGCCCGGCGGTGGTAACCTCTCCATCGTCATATTGGAACGTCGGAAATGGTCGATTATTCCTCTCTGCCGAGTTATAGTGATCCAAATGGCCAGAGAAAAACCAGTCATACAAGGTTTGAATGGCATATTCGATACAAAGACACAGTGCCACGACTAGCGCGATAACCAACCAAAATGTCGGTCGCGATAGCATCATTTGCGCCACGCCGAAGAACTGGGGAGATACAAAAAATAAGCGAGAATAAACAAGAATAAATCCGAAATACCCGATTATAGAAAGCCACAGGAATACGTGATTGAAAACGGTCCACGTATTCGTCACCATCGCCACACGTAATTGCATCGCCATGATAAGTGCCGTGTAAGTTGCTTGACCGGCAACCATTAGTCCGTCAACAAGTCCATCATCCGACCAAACGTCAAAGGACAAAGAATAAGCGGCGTAAGGAACAAAGAAAATGACCAAGGCGTAGAGCACCGAGTGCAACAACCAAGCAGTCATTATTTTTGGGTTCACGTCCATGTTCTGAAGGCCACTGACGTACACTTCTGGCCGTTCTAAGACTGTAGTTTCTTTCAGATCCCGATCAAAAACACCAACCATGATAATAGGAAGGCCTAGAAAAAAATTGTATCCGCTATATACCAAGCTCTCGTAAAAAGTCTGACCGCTGAAGCCGGTAAATGCGTTATACGCGAAGAGCGTAAGAGTGATTACCACATTCTTGTAAAAGCTGTATAGAACCACTTTGGACATGCGGGTATAGTTCCATCGACCATGAAGCAGCATTAGCCTTTTAAGAAAGCGGAATTGGGCGATAGCGAAATCTGAGGAATTTACCGCTTGTAGTCCCTCCCTCCCGCTAATCCCGATGCCAACTTCTGCTTTCTGAAGCATATTAACATCATTGGCACCGTCTCCAATCGCTAACGTCATCGGAGAAGGATGAATTCGGCGCTTGACCATCGACACTATTTTAGCTTTTTGCGCTGGGCTAACGCGGCAGGCAATCACTGACCTCGCCGACTCACTCAATCGCAGCAATTGTCTTTCACGTTTCCCGTGACCGAGAATGTGCCCTAACGCTTCTCCAGTTATAACCAAAGCATATGCTTGTATTTCCATGGAGCCGCCTAGTTCAGTCGCATCATCTCGATGCAACGGGCTCTCAAATGTAACAGAAGCGAAACCACCATAGCTATCACGGGATCGACGATCCCCCTTTTCGCTGGTTGGGGTTTTATCTGCTTTTTCTATAATGCGCTTCTGGCTGACTCTAACCTTTTTCCTCATACGGAAGTTAATGCGATCCAGAAAATTTTGAGACTCAGGAGGAAGAAGCCGCGATTCAAGGTCATCCATCATTGAAGTCACATCTGATGCATGAGTTGCTGCCACGCAGATTACATGCGAGTCGCTGATGTTGCGGTCAATTAAGTTGCAAGAGCGGCCGATATTAATGGCGGTCTCAATCTTATCACCCGTGAGAACCCACATTTTAACACCAGCTCGTCTAATATCGCGGATAGTTTCCGGAACACCATCTTGCAGCTTGTCTTCAATACCAGAGGCTCCAACTAATTCCAAGCCCTGTTCGTATTCATCCGCCAAATTGAAAAGGGCTTCATCCCGTCCTGAACTCAAAGAACTTGCCTCATCGTATCTCTTCTGCCATGTATGTAATTCCGATGCACTTAGTTCTTTCTTTGCTATTACTAACGTTCGCAGACCTTCCGACGCAAACTCGTGCAAGTGGCTTGGCAGAGAATTGCGAACTGCGTCGTTGGAAGAGCTGGCTCGCTTCAGCATTACATCGTCTGCTCCCTTGCAGTATAACATAGCAGTTCCAGAAGGATGAACAACAACGACAGACATTCTTTTTCGCGATGATGTAAACTGATGGACACCCTTTAGATCAAACACTTGCCGCGTGCCTTGGACATCCACCACAATACGTGTATGACTTCGCTCCTGGAACACGAACCCATTATCTTTCGCAGCTCTAACAAGTGCAGCTTCATCAGGAGATTCAGCTTGGTATTCGAGCGAACCGCCTTCATTTGCATAGGGTGTTACAGTATGACATACCGATAGGGCAAGGAAAAAGTCTTTCACCTGAGTGCTTTCCTTGCTCGTATCGGTTGTAGATAGCAACTCCCGACCCTCCTCATCAACAGGAACGGCGTTGTTACTCGGACCCTCCTGCAATGGCCAGAATACATCCTACAGAAGGAACCAAATGCGCTCGCACAACAGCCATTCTCACCTTGTTGTTCTCGGACGCATCGCTCAAAAGCTGTACACGTCTTGCTCGGCGATCTGTGGAATCATCGTTGGACGCTCCAGAGGGCGGTGTTCCAAAGAATTTGGTTCCGATCGAAAACATTCTAAACTCCATCACGTTTTGCGTTAATGTACCCGTTTTATCCGAAAATATGTACTCAATTTGTCCCAAATCCTGGTTTATATTACTCGTTCTTGCTTTGGCCGGCGTATCCGTACTCGTATCGTACATTTCAACATCTTTATCGATAAAGTACGCCTGCATGTAGTTAACCATCTCCACCGTAACGTACAAACTGATTGGGATAAAGTTGTTGTACAGGACCAGGAACGAAAACCAGTTTCCGAGCCATCGGGGGATAACTGCAGATAAGCACTGCCGATAGTCACGCTAACAATAGGTCTGAGGAGAAACATAAACACTTACCGTAATTTGTCCCACCCAGATCAAGATAACCCAAGTTCGACTCATTCACACTCTCCCAAAGCACGGAGGCAACGGTGGTGATGGTGCACAGGATGAACTGAGACGAGAAAATAATCATCAAGCATTTGTTCATGGTCTTCTCGATCTTGCTCAGCTTGCTGCGGACACTGCCACCCTTCTTCATTACCTTGGTATCCTTTCCAGTGTATACTACAAGGCCTATAATCCAATCAGTATTGCGCAGTCGGGAACCTCGCAGTACTACATTCTTCGCGGTAACTCCGTATGTTTCAGGTCGTTTGCCGTCCTGAGACATGCATTTCATTGCCCCGTTGAATACATGGAGGAAATCATTAGGATGATCGCATTCAAATGTCCCTCGAAGTTCTGCAGGGTTTTTGGTGCGACTGGCAACTTCGGGAACCGCGCCCTTGAGCTTCAAATCAGTCTCCCCGTCAATGTTAGATGTTTCAATATAACAGCTTCCTTCATCGTAAGATGTCTGCAACACGATAACATCAGCGGGGGATTCGTGGTCATTAAAAACCTTTACCAAATGGCCGACGCGTAGATCCCGCCATGTGAGCTCTTTATTCTCGGTGGAGTGCTTGTGGTAGATCACGGAGGCCGTTCGATTATTTACTTCTCTATCACTTCGATGTCTTTTGACATCTTCTAATCCTTCTTTGACCATAGTGATTGCAAGAACAAGTAGCAAAGGCCCCAAGGTTGAGAAAGGAGACAAGGGAGAGTCAAACACTGTGGGCGCATAAGTACCGATAATCATCAGTATGGATATACCCAAGAAATAGATATTCGCCAATCTCCGAAACCTGTATTAAAGATTAACATTGAAATAAGTCATACATAAGGCCACTAATGCAATCCAGTTAGGAATATCCACTTACTGCTCTAGTAAAGACTTTGGAACGAAATTCAAAGCGGTATACTTTGACGTTTTTGAAGAATTGTCCGCGAACACTTTGTCCGGCACGCCGATCTCCCCTTGCCGTAACTCTCCTCGTGGTTGCTTAGGCCTACAGCAATGGCAACAACACTCTTGCAAACGTTTGCACCACCCAGGGGCTTGCCTATCCCTGGCGGCATTACTTGAGGCTGCTGTGCGTAAGTTGAGTGTATCTCGCCGTGTGTGCCGACTTCCTTGAAGCGCGCTCGTTACGCTGCCATTCGCACTCTGTGGGCTTCTGTTATGGCCCGGAAGTGCCATGTAGTCATTTGACCCGCTATTCACTGAGGAATGGCTTCCTGCTTCGACATCATCGTGTTCATTCTCACACATGACTTCTCCATTGGGAGGACGATGATTCTGCTGCTTGTGGTGGTGGGGTGTGCGCGAATCCGAGTGGTGCCGTGTTGACTGATCAGTATGACGCTTCGACAAAGTCGAACTCATGGACAGCGCCTGATACGGGTATAATTGGGAATAATCCCCTCCCGTTGCAGTTGGGGCTTCGGATTCCACTGCGTCGGCGGAGTTCCGTGGAAGTAGCGGCGACGCCAATTCGTCGTCAACGGTGATACCTCCGGGCCCACCTTCGGACGCTAATAAGGGGGCGCTTGCGCCTCCTCCGGCGCTCACAGAAGGATAAGAAGACGATGAAATGCCCAAGTGTGCACTTCCCGAGGCAGCTCCTGGCTCTTCCAAAGACGAATGTTGACCTCTTCCAGTACGGCGATGTCGGTGCGGCATGCGGACCAACTGCATGAATATCTGTTCTACCTAATCAGTGCCCATATAGAGCCTCGAGACGTGTATAATAGCCCTCAAGAAACGATGCAATGAGCCGAGGTTGGGTTTCTTCACGCGACAATCATAGCTTCGACTGCCCATTTAAGTACCTTCGGAACCCGTGTTCACCGTCTAAGATCTCCAGACCTATGCAACAATATAAGCAGAATAACATACTCGCATATCAATCTGTACATACATCAACGTGATATGCACCCACCCAGGGTCCCCCTGGGGAGGAGACACCGTGTCCGGGCCCGGCGCTCCACCCGGACCGGATAAGCTAGAATCTAGATAGATCATCTGATGGCATTAAAGCTCGATTTTTGACCATGTAGCGGTGGTTTCGGACTCCAGGAGGTTTATTATAATGATGCGCGCCATTGGAATGAGGTTGCGAAGGCCTCGCGACCTTCGTAGAATGTCGACGGAAGCCGCAATGGCCTCTGACACGACTCGAATGGAGCGCATCCAGGAGGCTCAGAGGCGTCTTTTCGGTCAATTACAGCCTTCTGTAGGCTCTCAGGAGGGGGAACGGTCGCCTAGAACGAGTCGGAAGCTCTTAAAGAAGCATTTACAAGGCCATGCGTACGTGGATTATGTGGCAGCGGGTCCAAAGGAGATGAAATTCAGAGATTACGTGGACCCCGATGTGGACTGGCACTGGGAATATAAGCGCTATTTGGATCAAATGGGTGATTTAAAGACCAAAGATAAGGAGCGTGATGGCTTTAAACCCAAGTGGCACCGACACAAGGACGTGGATCGATTCAATGAGACCTTGACACACTATAAAACAGACGATGAGTATCCCTCTGACTCGGATGAAGATGCTTTATTAGATGATAAAGAGGAAGCAGAGCTACGATTAAAGATACAAGATTTATTAGACAATATGCAGTTGAAGGAACAAGAGCGAGAGGAAGAAGAAGGAGCAGGGCAAACGTCTGCGTCCCAGACAGTGAGTGCCGAGGAGCAGGAGAAACTCGACAACATACGAGCACATATCCAAGAATATCAGAGAAGGGCGGAAATGTTTTCACTGACAGATGCGTACAATATCGATAAGCAGGACGATGATCCGCAGGCGAACCCTTCTGTGATCAACCAGCCGGAAAAATTCACTGAAAACGTCGAGAACGTAGACGCCATGAAAGAAATGGCGGATGATATTAGAAACGGATTACAACAGCTACAAAATATGGGATTTGATCTAGGTATACGACAAAATGAAGATACATTGCCTTCGATCGATGAAGAAGCCGTGGAAAAGGAGGTGGAATCGGACGTTGCTGGGATAGTTGAGGCCGACGATTCAGCTAATGCAGAGACTAAAGCAAGCCATGAAGATGAGTCTGATGATGGAAACGAAAATAGGTCAGTGTTTAACTCTAGAGCCTATGCAGCTTATGACGTCCTCAGCACTGGTCTCCTTGCTGAAAACATGGAAGTCGACAACCTGCTCCCACACTTCAGAGAATTATTGGCCATGTCGACCTACGAATCTCAACACTACAGCTTATTAGAAACTGATATTGAATCTGATGACTCAGAAGTTGAAAGGGATACCAAGGGGTTGAAGCAGTCGCAAGTCTATGGCCAGCGTCTGGCCACTGCTAACTGGTTGTACGAAGGTGTACAAATGTGTGAGGAAGGGAAAAAGGAGGGAACACGGCGGCTACAGTTGTTTTCCAATTTTTTGGTCTCAGAAGAAGCTGAAAAGTGCTGGAAAGCTGAAAAGAACATCTTGGATGCTTATGCTAACCATGTAGCTTTGAAATTCGCGCAAGGGGAAACCTCTTGAAACCCACTCTGACTAGTTGGACGCTTTCTTATCTCAACAAACAATTCTACAACGAGAGCAACAGCTCAGACTTAAGCTCTATGTCATTTTGCTACCATAACGCGCGTTCTTGGATCTGATCACGGACAGCAGAATGCTGCTGCTGTGCAGTGTGTCAAACATTGTCAGAAACTAGTCACCCTGTGTGCACGCGCAGTACAATAACGAGGCAAGCTAAACTGCTCCCATTGTGTGCGGTGATGCTGATACACTAGTTTCCCCCTGCTATCTAAACGGCTGAACGTGCCATCAGCTGGAGACTCGAGCCAGGGAAGCTGGCTCTACCCTTCTCTCCCCGAGGATCTCTCGGCTCACGACGTAACGGATCCTGTTCCAGAGCCGCCGACTGTTCTACACTGTATAGCCGCCGAAAGTTGTCCCCGTGGACGTACTATCAAGTTCAAAAAGCACGAAACGGACGAGGACTCCTATGCGACTGAATTGCTTAGACAAGCTTTGTTATAGCTTGCATTTTACTTGACGGAATCATCGAAGAACGCTGAACACATCGGGATCCAGTAACGGCTCGCTGTGGAAGCCTTCCGGAGTTGGCATGCGCCATTCAGTACTACACACACGCTATGTGGAATGATTTTCCGGTTTATGAAGCCACGCTAGGTGCCTTTATCCATGAAACTCTTTCCATTCTCGTCAGTTGTCTACAAGCGTAGATAGGTACGACAGCGGGTGGTACAACATGTAGAGTGGTTCTTGCTCACCTGGGTTGCGCGAAGTTCGAATTCCGGCTCCGTGGGGCGTATGTTCCTCAGGCTTCGCATGTCGTGAGATTTACCTATAATACCATACGAAAGTCACTGGCGTGAAAATGAGACGCCCTAAGAGCATGACGAGTGAGGTCTCCCAGTTAATTCGAGGTATGTCAGCAAGCTTCCGAAACCGACAGCTGTCAAGCTTGTCACGAGCTGGAAGATGACGTCTTTCGGAAACTCATCGCCTTTGTCTTTTCAATTGTCAGATGGACTCTACGAGACGCTGTATCTCTGTGCAAAAGATACGCGGGTACTCCCGTGGTTCTTTGTGCTCAGTATCGTTGTCGACTTCTTTCAGCTTCTGGTGTTCCCTTCGGAACTCATCTTCCAAGTAACCGAGGAGCACTCCACGTCGGGTTTAAATGGTCTGTTAGGTTCCTTCCTTTCGTGGCTCAGTTTCAGCAGGAAAGCAATCGAACGACTTGGAGAGGGGTTCTGGGTCTTCATCTACGTTATTACGTTGGTGTGGGTCACCGTGTTAGTAGCAATGGAAAGTGTTCATGCGTCAAACCAGAGCGAAACCTCACCCTGCCTCACCCGACCGCATAACCCGACGATATACCCACTATACAGCACCTAAGCCAAACCACAAATTGACCCCTATACGACCGCATATTCCGACGAAATAGTCAGACGAAATACGCAAAGGGATTCCTCACTCAACCGAACCCGACCGCAAAACCCGACGATATACCCACTATAAAGCACCTAAGCCAAACAACAAATTGACCCCTACACGACCGTGTCTCACGGGGGTTCGACAAACGAAAGTACCATGCTAACGTGTCAAGCGACGGTGTCAAGTTGACTTGTGAAGTGAATGGATCGTAGTTTTATGAATATGTCCATGGCGGTCTATTTTTTATTACGTAATCATGTTTTTGTTGCCAGATCAAACAATTTGAATCGTTTTGGTAATGGTGGTCAAAATCCGTTTTAGGTACTTCCTTTTTACACATGCTACACTTTCCTTGTATTAATCGTCCGATTCTATCAGATGTTGGCAGAGTTTGTTTCCACTCAGACGGATCAAGATTATCAATGTGATCGTTTTGAATACGATCATCTTTATGAATTGGGTGACCAGTATAATAGTAGTCAAAGGCCTGAGGATGGAAGGAAAAAAAGACAAGATCATCCACATTTATTTTTCTTTTGTTTCCATTTTTGCATAAGTAAACCATTCGCCGTTTGCCGTATTGAGACCACGGATTTAGAGTTCTGTTTTCGTGATCCGACCACACTTCACCACGGTTTGATATTTGGTAGGAATCTTCATATCCGGCAATAGGTTTCCATTCTTTTGGGGTTTCCTTCTTTTTCTTGGGCATTGGATTGGTATATCAAATCCCAGTCATTTTTATTGATTCAGTCTTTTGGTCTGCGACATGAGTTTCACAAACATGGTTGATGCCCAAACTTCAATCGTGATGGGTAGATTAGTTGAGTTCGTCTGGTTTGAAAGGACGAGTCACTGCTTGTCGGCTTTGGCATGGTTTTCTGAAAATTTTCAGTGATTGTACTGGAAGAAAGATAACAGAGTGTTTATGAGTGAATGTTTCTGATTCAGATGTTGTGGTTTTCTATTTTTATTTGGATTGGAAAAGGTGTGTATAGACCGGAGAACATGTTCTGATGGAGGTGTTTTTGTTCCCTTCACCGTCCCCTGAATGCCAACCTGTTGTCCGGCTAAACTCTTTTCTTTGGCAATCGTCCCCGTCCTATTTGCGAAGCCCGTGATAAGATCCCAAGGAATCATGATAATCACTGAAGCACAGTGATTATATTTTGGCATAGCATAACGGAAAAGATTGATTTATTTGGGTGTATAAGGGTGGTCGTGTGAATCGGAGGATCTTTCTGAGTCCGTCGTGAACCTGGCCCCTAGTTTGGTCTACTTATGAACAGGGTTGGTTATGTATTGAATCATCATATAAATCACTGAAGCGAAGGGGATGCGTAAATGGGCGAGATAAGGGAAAGTGATTCATTTGAGTGTTTATAGAGGGTGGTCTTGTGAACTGGTAAACCTTGCCCCCAAGTTTGGCTTACCTATGAACAGGGTTAGTTATGTATTGAATCATCATATAAATCACTGAAGCGAAGTGAATGCGTATACGGGTGGGAATGAGTTATGAGGGGAATTAGTCATTCTGACTAACCAGTTCAGTTTTTGGTCGACAGTCAGTCAACCCACTGACCGACTGTGCGTACGTACGGAGAGAAATTGTACGTACGTACCTGACTGACTGACTAGTACCCTAACCTAGTCAGTCAACCCACTGACTGACTGACTAGTACCCTTAACCTAGTCAGTCAACCCACTGACCGACTGTGCGTACG
>LVLI01000404.1:0-13737 GCA_001687465.1 Halocafeteria seosinensis
CGGGGTAGCGGTATGCCAACTAGAACAAGGACCGAGAACACGCAAACACATCTGCAAACTAGTGAGTCCCAACAGTATGTAGTACTCACGGAGAAGGAGATCGAGGAGCTGCGCACTCGAGTCTTACCTCATACGGGAGCGGCAGTGCACCGCCATGAGATTCCCAGAGCACTTGAAAAAGAGGATGAAGACAGGATCCTGGAGTATATTAAGGCCGATCCAAAGCTTCGAGATTTTTATGGAGCACTGAACTCAGTCGTGTATGACTATTTTATTGCGGCTATGAGCATCCGGAGCGGGGATGTTGTTGTGGATTCCAACGACAAGAAATCTATGGTCACTTCGTTACTTACTTCTTTGCTCCAAGGGTTTCCTATTATAAGTCAGATTAGCAGCGCCGTAGACTCGATTGTGAAAGGCTACGTGATCCTGGATACTAACCGTGCGATGAGCAACTTGCTGTCTGTAGCACGTACTCATACAGACATTATGCAGCTCGTCGAGCACGTTACTCGGAATATTGCTCTGGCGCTAAAAGAGTATATTGATACACTGGATTCAACGACAGAACCCAACAGTATCTGGCGACAAATTAAAGATCGCATCATGTCAGAACCACCAAACAACGTGTATGAAGAAGAAGGAATTGCATGTGGAGTGGCAATTGTCAAACTGTGCATGGAAGAGGGTGCCAGCTCCGAGGTGTTTACAGCCCGAGGACTCCTGGGGAAATTAGGGTACGACCGCAGCTCCATCAGTCATGCTCTCCAAAAATACCAAGTGGAGGCATTAAGGCAGAATGCGACTGAGGTGAATTATTCTTCCGGAAACGTGATCCCCGACGAATGCCCCCGACACCCCAACGGATGCTCCCGACACTTCACATACCCTAACGAGAGGATAGCACAACTTGAATACCGAGTTCGCTTAGCCAGGCGGGGAACTACAACCGAAAACCATGAAAAGTTGCGAAGAGAATTGGAACGTCTGCGAGCTGAGCTAGATCAAGTGCGAGGAGCAGCGGCGACGGCCTCTGGCTTAGCAAACAGTGCCAAAGGGGAAGCCAAGGTTGCCAGAGAAATCGCTGAAGCGAACCAAGGTGATGAAGTCAAGGGCGGCAACGGTGTGAACTCTGAGAAGCAACTTAAATCGTGCCGGAACTCCAGGGCGTTGCCAGGACAGGACGCAAAGACCGGGTCCTTAGAAGCTCGCCTTGAGCATTTATCTCGTCGTGTGGACGAGCTCGCAGAAGCAGTATGCGACAACCGAGGTGCTATCAATCAGCAGGAGGAGCATCCGTCGAGTCGCGAGGTAGCCAGCAGACCCGCTCGCAGTTTCTCAACCGACCCTGGAGAATTCAAGCGGACTTATTTTCGTTTTGACTTTGCCGTGCAGACAGTGAAGAGAATCATAGATGCTCATGCAAACCCGAGCAACTGTCACAAATACTCACGTTATCCTTCTATGTTTGGTAAATTTTTCCGGAAGAAAGTATCCATTGCTGATCAATTGAAGAGTGGGTACGAATACGGCCCGAAATGTGTTCAAGGAGTCCAAATCTTGAGGTTTTTCCAGAACGAAGGCGCTTTATCCGCCATTCAGTCGGCAACAATTAGGGGAGAATTTGAAGAAGCGCTGAAGTATGCAAATGCTAAAACGACCGGTCGATTACAACATGCTGATCGTGTTCCGTACTGCTCACTGATGCACTTTGGGACTTGGAAGTACCCAGATGCATGATGCAGATGCGGTCCTGAAAATTGCTTCCTTCACTTTCTTATCCGTGGTATTTCAAATTTCTTTTGTGGCATTATCCAATGTGTACACCCCTGAGGTTCCTCTACTTCGCTGTCCTCTAAATCATCCATCAACCACAGAATGTTGCAAACGGTACTGGTCTGAGACCCGCTTCGCCGAACCCTTGCTGCCACGCGGATTCTATGAATCATTTTCCAAAATGACATGCATAGTATTTGGCCTGCTCGTCGGCATTATACATTTGTGTTTTGTGTTGGGAAAGTTCACTGACCACCTCTGTATGTTCGGCTCCCTTCTCGTCCACGTCCGTCGGTGGCGACGTCCTCACCCCCTGCCCTGAGGCAGTGCCCTCTCTGTCTTCGTAAGCGATGATGCCCTCTACGCGATCTTCAGATACATACATATCCTCTTCGTCCCCGGTTTCGACAGGTGCTGCGAATTCTTCATGTTTTTTCACTTCTGCCGATACAGTACTTCTCTAGTCCTGCGAAGAGTTACACCGTAGTTGGCTCGGACTGCAGTCACCTTCAGCTTCCTCTCATTACACAGATTCTTCAGGTAAGGGATCGCATAGTGGACCAGACTATCGTCATGAAGTATGGTTTGCAGCTTTGCAGTTTAACCGTGACTGCACAGTAGCTTAAGCCCAGCGAAATCTATCTCAGAAGGCTCCTACGCCCCGTTCGGACTGTTTCACCGCAGTATTTCGAGAATCCACATCTGTTCATGTAAAGTATGTGGTCGTCAAATGGCTTGGCTACTTCAAACTCTATTGTCTGTCTGTAGGGAGATAAATTCATGAGTTCTCTTCTGATTTTTCCAGCTGCGCCACCCTCAACCTCGGGATCAAGTTCCTCCTCGAATGGAATACAGTAGGCACTTACAGTATTACTGCGCCCCCTCTCCGCAAAGACGCGTTGAATGTAATGGTCATTATCCGTTCCTTAACGAGTCCATGTTTGGACGACTATGGCACTGTAGCGGCTACCAACTGGAGTTTGATGGTCCTTGAATCCTCCGTGTCTAGCAACTCAACTCAACTGTTTCGTTTTGTGCTCAACTTCAGCGTCCACCAGGGTCGTCTAAATTTCGGGGCTTGTCCACAATCAATTGCACAGTAAGAAACACGTTCCCCTGCTTACATTGAGTGTCTGGTTGATGTGAAAAAGACGGAAATGGGAGTTACCTGGATCGGATTCTGTGCATATATGAGGTTGGGTTTGAACAATTTTCCGCATTCAAGCCCCTCGTCTTCTGCCGAAGTTTCTGGACACTATGCAAGTTGTATACAACATTGTTGACGAAACCATCACAGCGCAGAAGTGCTTGTAAGGCAGGATATTCTTTTGGAGCACCGGTAGGGAAACCATTGGACCACCAGAGAAAGAATGAAGGAGAGTGTTATTCATCGCCTTTCTAAAGCTAATACCCATGGCACGACGCACAGAGCATACCGGTAGATCAACTTTGTTCATTCTGGGATGGGCGGTGGTGTTGAAAGGGGTTCCCTCTATTGCTATCCGTCCTTGCTTGATCTCTGATCATGGACTGGATCAAGAGCAACTGGACCTTGTGGTAGGCTCTTGTCGTTGCAGCACTGTGGTGCATGGATTCCGTACATGCCCTTGGAGAATGACAGCGTAAGTAAACCGTGATACTGAGATCAATCTGTCCGGCTCGGCTCGTTTCATCTCGTCTCGTCTTGTGTCGTCCTGTGCATTCGCTTCGCAGCAAGTGGAGAAGCAACCATATCCAATATTCTCTGGACCCATCAGGACAAGAGTCTCGCAACATGGAATCTTGGTATGAATACTGCATACGTGGAAAGACGAAGAAAAGTGTGGATTCCTCAACGAGGACTCTCGTGAAGGATCCAGTGGTGGCACCATTGCAGTGTAATGCCATTGAGCTTGTAGTTGCGCGCAAGCACACGACCACGTCCAACAAGAAGGCCGTGGGATGCTTCTGCAGTCTATGGCTAGCACCAAAAAAGAGTGTGTCCTTCGGAGTGAAGGATGGAGTTTATCCATGGTTGACTTGGGCAAAGACTAACTTCACTCGTTGCTGGAGCAAGCAGGGCAATACCTCCACTAGAACGATGACTACTATCGGTAGAACTCGAAGACATAGCTCTAGAGAGCGAAGTAGCTTTTTCTCATCGACTCATCTGTTCACTGGTGGTGCACCTCCACGAGAGACTACTGTTTTAATGACTCCCTACACGATACCGAATGATGATGCTCCACTCACTAGTGGCCTACTGAGTTTCCCTGGGTTGCTTAGTACCTTCGTTGAGCACAAGGGGTTTCTTAGATTCCATGGCTTGACATCTCCAGAAGAAGAATCGTTGGAAAGTCTACTATTATTCAGTGTACTTGTTGCATCGTTCCGGGTTCTATCATGGATTTGGCAGGTTGCGAATGATAAAAGCTTGGCAACTCCTGGAGAAGATTCCTCGGCGGTTCTTCGCAACTCTTTGCGAAGGACTTCTCCTTTGCAATATAGAGCCCAACTACAGATATTGCTTTGGCCAGTCTCTAAGGTAAAGCCTAAGCAGTGGAGACGGTCACCAACTGTGCGAAAATCTCTTGCTTGCGCACTGCGAACAACGAGTACTACATCAGTCGCGACGGTTATGCTAGCGTCATTGTTTTTTGGTTGCATCCTTATCCTCTCGAACGAGTCAGCGGCAGCAGATTTACGATCCGCCATTAAGAATGGGACTGAATTCTGTTTTCATTACAATTTGGGTGAGAACCAGTTCGAAATGAATTGTAGTGTGTTGGCATGGGGCAATCATGGATATACCAACCAAGATTTCATCTCTTTGGATGCGAATGAGATATTTGACGGTGGTCGGCAACATGGGAACTTCATAGATGTGAGCGGAATAACAGGTTTCGAAGGGCTGATTAAGATAATGGACGGTGTTACATCGTTTGATCAAGCTCCTTTGATTCGCAATCTTGATGTGAGGAATGGGGAAACTGCATCCCTAGGTGGATTCATTGTCCGAGCACAGCAGACATTTTCTATCATAGATTCATGCAGCTCATCAGGAGATATTGTGGGTAACCATGGTGCTGGTATATGTGGTTATCGAAGTGGTCTTGATCATGGTCAAGTCAAGATATCGAATTCGTATTCGACAGGGAGGATACTAGGTACTAATGCAGGTGGTATTGCAGGAAGCAGGGTAGGATACAATCATGGGATTGTCAATATCACGGATTGTTATTCGACTGGGAATATTGAAGGACAACAAGCAGGTGGTATTTGTGGTACGGCTGCTGGTCATACGGATGGTCAAGTGTATATAACTCGTTCCTATTCCACAGGAGATATCATTCCTAATGGTCGTGGTGGTATTGTGGGTGGTAATACTGGTTGGAACAATGGATTCGTTTATATCAAGGAATGTTATAGTATGGGCCAAATAAAGGTAGATTATAGTGGAGGAATTAGTGGAGTTGATACAGCAGATAATGGGGGTGAACTACATATTATAGATTGTTATACACGAGGAGTTATTAGTGGCACCAAAGCAGGAGGTATTACAGGATGGAAGACAGGAGGGCAATCAGGCCAAGCCACAGGAGATGTCTACATCACAAATACATATGCATCAGGTACAGCCACGGGGACGAATGCTGGTGGAATTATAGGATCTATATTAAGCGAAGCTACTGGTACAATCCACGTGAAATATTCGGTATACAACGGAAATGGACAGCCGATCGTAGGAGCGGACGATGGAAATAGGTTGGTCGAGACAGACAATTCAAATGATTTGACGGACATATGGGGACAACTGTATCAACCGGGAGAGTGGTCTGAGGACGTATGGACTTTAGATAACGACGAGGAGAATCTGCTACCAATTCTACGCTTTCAAGTACCAGCGAGTCTTACTCCTTCACCCATGGCGACACCAACAACGACAGTGACAAGGTCGGAAACTCCTTCAAGCAGCTGTACCCCCACTCCATCGACATCGTCATCGTCATCGTCATCGCATAGCCAAACAAGGACTCCGACTGGAACGGCAAGCCCCACGCCAACTTTGACACTTACCCAAGGTTCCACTTTCACGTCGACGACCACTAGGTCAGAGACTCTGTCAGGTGCTGCAAGTGCTACACCAGCTTCGACATCTACTAGCTCGGCTTCATCTTCTACCAGAAGTTCTCCGACGACGACAGGAACGTCATCGTCGAGCTTGACTCCGACTCGAAGCTCCATCCCCACAGGTTCCGAAACAAATAGCGCTTCAGTTACGGATAAACCAGACGATCAGTTTGACAGGATCACTGTACTACCTGCTCAAAGATCCAAACGCAAGGTAAATGGCTGAAGATGTTCGGCCGGCCAGACATTTCAAGGAACCTCGTCCGTTGTCGCCGCTTTCCAGTCCCCCTTTTCCCCGTCTTTGTAGGTGATGATGCCTTCTATGCCGTCTTCAGAAAAAATGTATATCCTCTCCATCCTCGTTTTTAACAAGGGCTGCAAGTTTTTCATGTCCCCCCACTGTTGCGTCGTAGCCGGACCGTGCAGAGTCAAACTGCCTTAATCTTAGGTCTATTACCGGTAAGAGCTTCGTGCAAGGTTCTCAATGAGGACGATTTACAAAAACTTACTTTCCAACAGTGTGTGTTGACAATGGCTTTGTCTTCTTCCGGTTGTTGGTGTCCTCCTTGTATTTTTCTACTCACTCAACTTACGCGATGATGCCGTCTACGCGATCTTCAGATACATACATATCCTCTTTGTCCCCGTTTTCGACAGGTGCTGCAAATTCTTCATGTTTTTTCACTTCTGCCGATACAGTACTTCTCTAGTCCTGCGAAGAGTTACACCGTAGTTGGCTCGGACTGCAGTCACCTTCAGCTTCCTCTCATTACATAGATTCCTCAGGTAAGGGATCGCATAGTGGACCAGACTATCGTCATGAAGTATGGTTTTCAGCTTTGCAGTTTAACCGTGACTGTACAGTAGCTTAAGCCCAGCGAAATCTGTCTCAGAAGGCTACTACACCCCGTTCCGACTGCTTCACCGCAGTATTTCGAGAATCCACATCTGTTCATGTAACGTATGTGGTCATCAAATAGCTTGGCTACTTCAAACTCTATCGTCTGTCTGTAGTGAGATAAATTCATGAGTTCTCTTCTGATTTTTCCAGCTGCGCCACCCTCAACCTCGGGATCAAGTTCCTCCTCGAATGGAATACAGTAGGCACTTACAGTATTACTGCGCCCCCTCTCCGCAAAGACGCGTTGAATGTAATGGTCATTATCCGTTCCTTAACGAGCCCATGTTTGGAGACTATGGCACTGTAGCGGCTACCAACTGGAGTTTGATGGTCCTTGAATCCTCCGTGTCTACTGTATCAACTCAACTGTTTCGTTTTGTGCTCAACTTCAGCGTCCACCAGGGTCGTCTAAATTTCGGGGCTTGTCCACAATCAATTGCACAGCAAGAAACACTTTCCCCTGCTTACATTGAGTGTCTGGTTGATGTGAAAATGACGGAAAGGGGAGTTACCTGGATCGGATCTTTGCATATACATGTATGAGGGTGGGTTTGAACATTTTCCGCATTCAAGCCCCTCGTCTTCTGCCAAAGTTTCTGGACACTACTGTATGCAAGTTGTCTACAACATTGTTGACGAAACCATCACAGCGCAGAAGTGCTTGTAATGCAGGATATTCTTTTGGAGCACCGGTGAGGAAGCCATTGGACCACTAGAGGAAGAATGAACCGGAAGAGAGTGTTATTCATCGCCTTTCTAAAGCTAATACCCATGGCACGACGCACAGAGCATACCGGTAGATCATCTTTGTTCATTCTGGGATGGGCAGTGGTGTTGACAGGGGTTCCCTCTATTGCTGTCCGTCCTTGGTTGATCTCTGATCATGGACTGGATCAAGAGCAACTGGACCTTGCGGTGGGCTCTTGTCGTTGCAACACTGTGGTGCATGGATTCCATACATGCCCCTGGAGAATGACATCGTAAGTAAACCGTGATACTGAGATCAATATGTTCGGCTCGGCTCGTTTCATCTCGTCGTCTTGTGTCGTCCTGTGCATTCGCTTTGCAGCAGATGGAGAAGCAACCATATCCAACGTTCTCTGCACCCATCAGGGAAAGAGTCTCACAACATGGAATCTTGGTATGAATACTGCATACGTGGAAAGACGAAGAGAAGTGTGGATTCCTCAACGAGGACTCTCGTGAAGGATCCAGTGGTGGCACCATTGCAGTGTAAACCCATTGAGCTTGCAGCTGCGCGCAAGCACACGACCACGTCCAACACGAAGGTCGTGGGATGCTTCTGCAGTCTATGGCTAACACCAAAAAAGAGTGTATCCTTCGAAGTGAAGGATGGAGTTTATCCATGGTTGACTTGGGCAAAGACTAACTTCACTCGTTGCTGGAGCAAGCAGGGCAATAACTCCATTAGAGCGATGACTACTGTCGGTAGAACTCGAAGACATAGCTCTAGAGAGCGAAGTAGCTTTTTCTCATCGACTCATCTGTTCACTGGTGATGCACCTCCACGAGAGACTACTGTTTTAATGACTCCCTACACGATACCGAATGATGGTGTTCCACTCACTAGTGGCCTACTGAGTTTCCCTGGGTTGCTTAGTACCTTCGTTGAGCACATGGGGTTTCTTAGATTCCATGGCTTGACATCTCCAGAAGAAGAATCGTTGGAAAGTCTACTATTATTCAGTCTACTTGTTGCATCGTTCCTGGTTCTATCATGGATTTGGCAGGTTGCGAATGATAAGAGCTTGGCAACTCCTGGAGAAGATTCCTCGGCGGTTCTTCGCAACTCTTTGGGAAGGACTTCTCCTTTGCAATATAGAGCCCAACTACAGATATTGCTTTGGCCAGTCTCTAAGGTAAAGCCTAAGCACTGGAGACGGTCACCAACTGTGCGAAAATCTCTTGCTTGCGCACTGCGAACAACGAGTACTACATCAGTCGCGACGGTTATGCTAGCGTCATTGTTTTTCGGTTGCATCCTTTTCCTCTCGAACGAGTCAGCGGCAGTAGATTTACGACCTGCGATTCTAAATGGTGACGAATCCTGCTTTCATTATAATGCGAATGAAAACCAGTTCGAAATGAATTGTAGTGTGTTGGCATGGGGCAATCATGGATATACCAATCAAGATTTCATCTCTTTGGATGCGAATGAGATATTTGACGGTGGTCGGCAAAATGGGAACTTCGTAGATTTGAGCGGAATAGCAGGTTTCGAAGGGCTGATTAAGATAATGGGTAGTGTTACATCGTTTGATCAAGCTCCTTTGATTCGCAATCTTGATGTTAGGAACGGGTCAACTGCATCCCTAGGTGGATTCATTGTCCGAGCACAGCAGACATTTTCTATCATAGATTCATGCAGCTCATCAGGAGATATTGTGGGTAACCATGGTGCTGGTATATGTGGTTATCGAAGTGGTCTTGATCATGGTCAAGTCAAGATATCGAATTCGTATTCGACAGGGAGGATACTAGGTACTAATGCAGGTGGTATTGCAGGAAGCAGGGTAGGATACAATCATGGGATTGTCAATATCACGGATTGTTATTCGACTGGGAATATTGAAGGACAACAAGCAGGTGGTATTTGTGGTACGGCTGCTGGTCATACGGATGGTCAAGTGTATATAACTCGTTCCTATTCCACAGGAGATATCATTCCTAATGGTCGTGGTGGTATTGTGGGTAGTAATGCTGGTTGGTACAATGGATTCGTTTATATCAAGGAATGTTATAGTATGGGCCAAATAAAGGTAGATTATAGTGGAGGAATTAGTGGGGCTGACACAGCAGATAATGGGGGTGAAGTACATGTTATAGATTGCTATACACGAGGAGACATTAGTGGCACCAAAGCAGGAGGTATTACAGGATGGAAGACAGGAGGACAATCAGGCCAAGCCACAGGAGATGTCTACATCACAAATACATATGCATCAGGTACAGTCACGGGGACGAATGCTGGCGGAATTATAGGGTCTATATTCAGCGATGCTACTGGTACAATCCACGTGAAATATTCGGTATACAACGGAAATGGACAGCCGATCGTAGGAGTGGATGATGGAAATAGGTTGGTCGAGACAGACAATTCAAATGATTTGACGGACATATGGGGACAACTGTATCAACCGGGAGAGTGGTCTGGGGACGTATGGACTTTAGATAACGACGAGGAGAATCTGCTACCAATTCTACGCTTTCAAGTACCAGCGAGTCTTACTCCTTCACCCATGGCGACACCAACAACGACAGTGACAAGGTCGGAAACTCCTTCAAGCAGCTGTACCCCCACTCCATCGACATCGTCATCGTCATCGTCATCGCATAGCCAAACAAGGACTCCAACTGGAACGGCAAGCCCCACGCCAATTTTGACACTTACCCAAGGTTCCACTTTCACGTCGACGACCACTAGGTCAGAGACTCTGTCAGGTGCTGCAAGTGCTACACCAGCTTCGACAGCTACTAGCTCGGCTTCATCTTCTACCGGAAGTTTTCCGACGACGACAGGAACGTCATCGTCGAGCTTGACTCCGACTCGAAGCTCCATCCCCACAGGTTCCGAAACAAATAGCGCTTCAGTTACGGATAAACCAGACGATCAGTTTGACAAGATCACTGTACTACCTGCTCAAAGATCCAAACGCAAGGTAAACGGCTGAAGATGTTCGGCCGGCCAGGCATTTCAAGGAACCTCGTCCGTTGTCGCCGCTTTCCAGTCCCCCTTTTCCCCGTCTTTGTAGGTGATGATGCCTTCTATGCCGTCTTCAGAAAAAATGTATATCCTCTCCATCCTCGTTTTTAACAAGGGCTGCAAGTTTTTCATGTCCCCCCACTGTTGCGTCGTAGCCGGACCGCGCAGAGTCAAACTGCCTTAATCCTAGGTCTATTACCGGTAAGAGCTTCGTGCAAGGTTCTCAATGGGGACGATTTACAAAAACTTACTTTCCAACAGTGTGTGTTGACAATGGCTTTGTCTTCTTCCGGTTGTTTGTGTCCTCCTTGTATTTTTCTACTCACTCAACTTACGCGATGATGCCCTCTACGCGATCTTCAGATACATACATATCCTCTTCGCCCCCCTTTTTCGACAGGTGCTGCAAATTCTTCATGTTTTTTCACTTCTCCCGATATAGTACTTTTCCAGTCCTGCGAAGAGTTACACCGTAGTTGGCTCGGACTGCAGTCACCTTCAGCTTCCTCTCATTACATAGATTCCTCAGGTAAGGGATCGCATAGTGGACCAGACTATCGTCATGAAGTATGGTTTTCAGCTTTGCAGTTTAACCGTGACTGCACAGTAGCTTAAGCCCAGCGAAATCTGTCTCAGAAGGCTACTACACCCCGTTCCGACTGCTTCACCGCAGTATTTCGAGAATCCATATCTGTTCATGTAACGTATGTGGTCATCAAATAGCTTGGCTACTTCAAACTCTATTGTCTGTCTGTAGTGAGATAAATTCATGAGTTCTCTTCTGATTTTTCCAGCTGCGCCACCCTCAACCTCGGGATCAAGTTCCTCCTCGAATGGAATACCGGTTGTACAGTAGGCACTTACAGTATTTCTGCGCCCCCTCTCCGCAAAGACGCGTTGAATGTAATGGTCATTATCCGTTCCTTAACGAACCCATGTTTGGAGACTATGGCACTGTAGCGGCTACCAACTGGAGTTTGATGGTCCTTGAATCCTCCGTGTCTACTGTATCAACTCAACTGTTTCGTTTTGTGCTCAACTTCAGCGTCCACCAGGGTCGTCTAAATTTCGGGGCTTGTCCACAATCAATTGCATAACAAGAAACACTTTTCCCTGTTTACATTGAGCGTCTGGTTGATGTGAAAATGACGGAAAGGGGAGTTACGTGGATCGGATCTTTGCAGATATGAGGTTGGGTTTGCACAATTTTCCGCATTCAAGCCCCTCGTCTTCTGCCAAAGTTTCTGGACACTACTGTATGCAAGTTGTATACAACATTGTTGACGAAACCATCACAGCGCAGAAGTGCTTGTAAGGCAGGGTATTCTTTTGGAGCACCGGCAAGGAAGCCATTGGACCACTAGAGGAAGAATGAACCGGAAGAGAGTGCGATTCATCCAGTCTTCGGAAGCTAATACCCATGGCACGATGTACAGAGCATACCGGTAGATCATCTTTGCTCATTCTGGGATGGGAGGTGGTGTTGACAGGGGTTGCCTTTATTGCTGTCCGTCCTTGCTTGATCTCTGATCGTGGCCTGGCTCAAGAGCAACTGGACCTTGCGGTAGGCTCTTGTCGTTGCAGTACTGTGGTGCATGTATTCCGTACATGCCCTTGGAGAATGACATCGTAAGTAAATCGTGATACTGAGATCAATTTGTTCGGCTCGGCTCGTTTCATCTCGTCTCGTCTTGTGTCGTCCTGTGCATTCGGTTCGCAGCAACCATATCCAATATTCTCTGGACCCATCAGGAAAAGAGTCTCGCAACATGGAATCTTGGTATGAATACTGCATACGTGGAAAGACGAAGAGAAGTGTGGATTCCTCAACGAGGACTCTCGTGAAGGATCCAGTGGTGGCACCACTGCAGTGTAAACCCATTGAGCTTGCAGCTGCGCGCAAGCACACGACCACGTCCAACAAGAAGGCCGTGGGATGCTTCTGCAGTCTATGGCTAACACCAAAAAAGAGTGTATTTTTCGAAGTGAACGATGGAGTTTATCCATGGTCGACTTGGGCAAAGGCTAACTTCACTCGTTGCTGGTGCAAGCAGGGCAATTACTCCACTAGAGCGATGACTACTATCGGTAGAACTGAGACACATAGCCCCAAAGAGCGAAGTAGCTTTTTCTCATCGACTCATCTGTTCACTGGTGGTGCATCCTCACGAGAGACTACTGTTTTAATGACTCCGTACACGATACCGAATGATGGTGCTCCACTCCCTAGTGGCCGACTGAGTTTCCCTGGGTTGCTTAGTACCTTGCTTGAGCGCATGGGGTTTCTTCGATTCCATGACTTGACATCTCCCAAGGGAGAATCGTTGGAAAGTCTACTATTATTTAGTCTAGTTGTTGCATCGTTCCTGATTCTATCATGGATTTGGCAGGTTGCGAATGACAAGAGCTTGGCAACTCCTGGAGAAGATTCCTCGGCGGTTCTTCGCAACTCTTTGGGAAGGACTTCTCCTTTGCAATATAGAGCCCAACTACAGATATTGCTTTGGCCAGTCTCTAAGGTAAAGCCTACGCACTGGAGACGGTCACCAACTGTGCGAAAATCTCCTACTTGCGCACTGCAAACAACGAGTACTACATCACTAGCGACGGTTATGCTAGCGTCATTGTTTTTCGGTTGCATCCTTATCCTCTCGAACGAGTCAGCGGCAGTAGATTTACGACCTGCGATTCTAAATGGTGACGAATCCTGCTTTCATTATAATGCGAATGAAAACCAGTTCGAAATGAATTGTAGTGTGTTGGCATGGGGTGATCAAGGCTATACGAATCAAGATTACATCTCGTTGGATGCGAATGAGACATTCGATGGTGGTCGAGAAAATGGGCACTTCATAGATCTGAACGGAATAACGAATTTTCCTGGCTTGCTAAAGATACTGGACAATGTTACATCATTCGACCAAGCTCCGTTGATTCGCAATCTTGATGTTAGAAATGGGTCAACTGCATTCCAAGGTGGATTCATTGTCCAAGGAGAGCAAAAATTCTTCATCATAGATACATGTAGTTCATCAGGAGATATTGCGGGTACCCGAGGTGGTGGTATATGTGGTTGGCGAAGTGGTCTTGATCATGGTCAAGTCAAGATATCGAATTCGTTTTCGACAGGGAGGATACTGGGTAATTGGGCAGGTGGTATTGCAGGACTCCAAGTAGGAATCTATCATGGGACTGTCAATATCACGGATTGTTATTCCACTGGGAC